>VWZE01023433.1:204595-258018 GCA_013396675.1 Eubucco bourcierii | reverse complement strand
ACCTTTTTTTTTTTTTTTTTTTTTAATTTTAATTGTTACCCTATACTAATTATTATTGAGATCCACATTTAATTTTTGCACTTCCCATACGGTTCCCATGGCCTAGCCAGTTCAGCATCTCGATAACCCGTATGTCTCCTCTTCGAGGCTGCTAACGCCGGCCTCCGCCGTGCCTGCAGGCACTCGGTACCGGGCCAGGAGCGGGGCTAGCGGCGGCTCTCGCCAGCGCACGGATGAGGACAGAGCTCCCCACTCCCCGGCCGAGAAATGCAGACACTGCGACCCGCCAGGTCCCCATAGGGTTATGCACTAAACCGTGAGTTAGTATGGATGCACTGTCCACCCCTCGCCCCGCTGCCCGTCAGTCCGTGTTCCCCTTTGCTGTACGAGCTGATGGAGATCAGCCAGTTGTCATTAAAGAGAGTGGCTTAACCTTGCGCGTGCCTTATCCTTCCTTGTGCTGCCCGGGCCCCCCCCAGCATCCCGCGGTGGGGGAAGAGCGAGGAGCTCCCGGCCCCGGAGGCTCTGACCAGCCGCAAGCTATCCCCTCCTACGCTCGGGGATTCTCTCCCTGCCGTTCCTCTCCCCCGCTTTGTGTAACCCTTTCGTATTTTCATCAATTCCCGCTTTGACGCCTGCAAACGGTCCTTGTATCCTAACGTCTTTCAAAAATAATCTAAAGGCGTCTTTCTGAGCCCACGGCCCGTGCAAAAGAGCTATGTTCCCCCCAGGGCTGGGGTGAAGGCCAGTCCCGTTCCTCCCCGTCGGTGATCTCGTCACTACAAATCTCCGGGAGCAGGGGGCGGAGAAGCACTGCAATGGGGTTACGAACACCCCAAGCCACAAAATCCAAGTGGATTGGGCTCTGTCGGAGGAGAGTTGCCACCCGCGCATCCGTGGGAAGGGTCTCCGCAGCCGCTCCGCACCCTGTCCCCGGGGGGAGAGACGCCATACTTCCCAGGGGCAGTGAGAGGACCTTCCAACCGCCCGTGTCTCTGCCTCAGTCCCGGCCTCTCGGACGCTTTTACAGTAGTCACTATCAAATGTCAATTATTGGGAGTGAGAAACAACAAACATTGTAATTCAGCGCAGTCAAAACATCCTCTGAGTGTCTGAGATTGTCCGGCCGGTGACAAGGTGATTAGGGGAACCTCCAACCTCTCCTGCCTTGGCCATATCGGCTCCATCAGTAAACAGGGATGGAGACAGGGAGGCGGTGGCCCTGGGACATGGGATGAAAGGCTAGCAGTGAGTGGAAGCTGCCTGCAGCCTCTATCCCTCCTTCCCAAGGAGACCAACCTCATATCCCTCGAGGTAGAATTGCACAGATAAGGAACTCCGACCTTCTTCCTATCCTTACAAGTGGAAGAGGAGCCCTGGGTGCTGTTCACAAAGCCCCTAATGCAGTATGGAGCGCAGACACCTGTCTGGGGCTCAGGACTGGGCAAAGGGTGGCCTTCTGCTACCTCCCAGGAGTTTACTTCAGGGGCACTTAACCCAGAAAGGCAGAAGACATTGAGTCTGTTATGACACAGAGGACCAGAGCCGGTCAGCCTGAATTAGAGGCACAAGGCTGCCTGCCCCTGAATGCTCAGGAGCTGGGGCCAGCCCTACATTTCTGTGGCCTGTGAAGAAGTAAAGGCTACTTCTCCCCCTCATGTGAAATCTCTCTAATCTCAATATCACTAGCTGCATGATGGTTTCTGTCTTTTTCCCCCGCACAGGTTTTGGATTGTAAAGACACAGAGACATCAGCAGGTGGTAGAGAGGCAGCAGGGCAGCGAGAAAATACTCTGATCGAAGACAGTCAAGGGTGTCTACCTTCTTGAAACCCGTGGGGAAAGTGCACAGGAGAAAGCTGAGTTTACATTCTGCCACTGTTAGATGCTAGGAGCAAGTCACAGTTTGGTGTCTCAGTTTGCCTGATCTGTAAAATGTCTCCAATTCTGCCATCCCACTCTGTAACGCAGGTGTTGCTGGCAGTTGGATCTTGCTGCTTCAGAGTTTGACTAGGATCAAAACTCACAGAGAGTTCTCAGGAGACAGGACAAGTCCCAAGTTATATGAAGGAAAGCATTACAATCAGCTCAAATTTGAACTTTCAGAGCTGGCCCTGAGTAGGGTCCTGTATTAAGTTGTCTACAATGATGGATTACACTGAGACCCCAAGAAAAAAAAACTCATGATGAAGTGATTCCACACATCTCCACATGCTCCCAACATCTTTTCCTTTCCTTATATCTCTTAATTTCTTCAAATCTTGTTTATTTTCCTCCCATAATATCTCAGAGCTACAGCTATCAGGGAATCCAACTGTCCCATGTGACTTAGCCTGATAGTGTTCTGCAGAGGCTGTTCTGGACACCAGCTTAGAGTCTGTTTTCCAGGACTGCACTGTGCTCATTCTCAGAATGGATGGATGTAGTATAGTTGCTGTCTGCACCAATGCTCACACACTCCTCTTCTCTCCAAGCTTCCCCATTCCTGCAGGAATTGCATCACGAGCAGATGCATGGCAGGATAAGACAGAGGCTTGGAACAGCAGCTGGAGGCTTGGAGCCATCTCAGAAAGCAATTTAGGCAGAGGCCACAACTGCAGCTGGCTGCAGCCAAGAGCAGTGTGGCCTCCCACCCTTGGCAGAGGCACCAGCAGCCACAGCCCAGGAACAGCTAAAGATCTTTCATTAGCTGGATTAAAGGGAAGTGCAATGGAGAAGTACAGTAGGAATTAACGCCCAGCACACTGATTTTGGCCAAGGGGGACTCACCATCCTCACATGCACAAACACCTCACTGCTACTAGTCTTGCTCTTCCTGAGGGTCTGCCTCACTTCAGGCTGTGACCTCACAGCAACAACAGCCTGTACAGGCAGTACAGTCAACAGGGTCAAGCCATGGCAAAAGGTCTCTCCGGGACTCCTGAAGGCACCGAGGCTGCTGGCGCACACCGCAGCATGGCAATGTGCTCTTCTCCTGAGTCCAATCCTTTCAAAAGGTTAGAAAAACTGAATGATCAAACTTGCCATGTTTCTCTTCCTGAGTCTGAAGTGCTTCACATTCACAGAGCTATATGAAAAGCCCGTGCTTAGAAAACATTATTTCAGAGGCAAGTGCAGGATGCTGGAATTCCTCCAGAGAACCTGAAATCAGAGATCCTCAGTGCTCAGGGGCATGCTAGGGGGTGTAAGAAAGAGGTTTTAATAAAACTTGCAGTTGGATTTGGTCTTGGGGTCCTTTCTTCAGTTTTTTTTTTTTACTTTTCTTTTCTTTTTGGTGTTTTGTTGTTGTTTTGGTTTTGTTAATTACACAACCTGGCACTGGCATTTACTTCTCTGTTTTAGACCATTTTTTTAAGAAGAACTGCACCTGAAGGTAACAGAGCAAGTACAGATCAGCACCACTTGTCTTCTCGAGACAAGCTGCATATGGTAGGTTTATACAAACTACTTGGAATTCATGCAATTTGTACAGAAACAAGTTGCCAGCTGTAGGGGACTGATACCAAATCCCTTGCCTTTAGCAGTCTTGTAGGAACTGAACTAATTGTTTTTCCCAAATAACACTTCAACAGTTCCTACAGTGCATCTGTGGCCAGAGTTTTATTCCTTAAGTTCAAGGAATTTTCAGATAGAAAGTTATTCTTCGGAGTCAGAAAACAGGAGATAGGAACCTGGCAAGAATTAGCTAAACGTTTCAATGTTCCCAAGAAGCCCAGCAGGAAAACAACAGAACAACAACCCTCTCTCCCTAGCCCCCTGATCGTAATTCATCTCACTGACAACAGTTTAGATCAGTATCAGCAGTAAGTGATTTCTTCTTAATGGGGATTATTAAGAAGAGTCAACACCTTTAAAATGCTACTCCACCTTGCCTCCAAAGTGAGAAAGGGACAAGCTTTCAGGCTGCAGTCTGATTTTTCGTTGTTGGGTGGTTAGTTACTGACTACAATATGAAGTTTATGCTTCGTTTTGGTGCAGAAAGAGAGGGGAGTGAAGATTTCTTCTAACATAAGATGAAGAACTAGTAATATATTTGTTAAAGTTCATCAATCAAGGTTTAGCAAAGTGATATGGACTGAGATACTTGACAATCTCTACCTCTCTCTTGCAGTCATTTTAAACCCTGCCACTCCAGAGCATCACTCAGTAAGAAAGTACCATTTAGATGTAAGATCATTCTAGGAGCACTCCATAAGCCACAGGCCTTTTCTAACCTCCCACTAGTTTGCTTCAACACCAAAAGGAATTCCAATGGTTTCTTTTCCATCAGTTTTTCTCTCTCAAAACAACTTGATTTATTGTTTTAGAACAAACTCCAGTCTATCATCCACAGAAATCTCATCCCTACGGTTTCCTTCACTTCATGGGCAGTGCACTGATCCACACAGATTTTTCCTCTAGGTACCAACAAGGGACCTTTAAGGATCTCAGGCTCCGGTCTTCTCCCTTCCCACTGCAGTCCTCAGGAAACATAAACAAAAGCACAAGCTGAACTAGACTGTTGCTGCTGCTTCTAGTTACGGGGAAGATCGTTCTGCCATACCTTAGCTAACTGACTAGTTTTAAAGCATCTCTACCATTTCTGCGGCAGTGTTGCACAGACTTGCTCTAGACTGCTGCTCTGAAACGGCTACTAAAGTTAATGGGCTGGCCGGGATGAGTAAAAATAGTTTTCTCTGTCTTTGCATAAAGGAGTTACTGGAACTGCAAATCACATACAAGCCATACCAAAGGAGCCTAAGAGGATGACAGAAAATAAACAGTTTCCCAGAAACTGAGCAAAAGGAAAAGCTGACAGAAGCCTAGGGAGGGAGGTGAAAATTCAGAAAAGCAAAGCAGGGCATTTTTAAAACAGCTCTGTGTTGATGCACTGACTCTGCTGAGACCATAACACGCTCGTTAAGCCATTCCTGCTTAAAATAACATCTTTTGGTGTCAACAAAGAGGTATGGGCAATGGTTAAACCGCAGGTCGGTAAGCCAAGAGATCTGTGCACTTTTCCCAGCTTTAGAGAGGAGCATCAAGTTCGCATTTGGGTCAGCAAAGGCAGACCCTCGCCCGTACTCGACTGTAGGCAGGGCCCATGCAAGTGCAGGGGTTCACCAACACGATTTGATGAGATGTCTCAATCAATACTTGTTTAGTTTGATGTGCTGGGAAAATAAATTCAGAAGAAAATCTAACTTGGAAAGGGTCTTGCAAAATCTCTTAATGGTAAAAAATTATTTTATTTCTCATGGTCGGATAAAATTAATTTGTCTTGGGGAAGACATCCTGGAACTAAATTGCTGTTTGTGCAGATGGGTAGGCTGAAGGAGACACAAGCATGAATGACACTACTGTACACACAAGGTCAGGAGTTAGCAGGCTCAAATAGGAAAAGAAAAGCAAGTTTGTCAAGTACTCCAAATGCTGTGAACTGCTCTAACTACTGTTTAGTAAGAAACATAATTTAGACAGTAATTTAGAGTTTTAGTCTTAGGATCAGCAATCTGGTTGTTGAACAAACTATTCACTTCCACAGTTAAAAACATCTACTCAGAAACGTTCTCTGGGTGCTCTGTGCATTGGGAGTTTGGTGCACTCTGCTGCTGCAAGAATATACCAGCAGACATTTCCTAAATAGATTGTATTGTGCTCCAGCATAAGCTTTGGATAAGTCAAAGTACTGGCTCATAGAAATTGTCCCCAGATCCCATTTTCCTGGTCAGGATTTTTTTTTTTTTTCCCAATTCTTTACTATCTGTGAAAAATAAAATCTACTCTCAGAGCAGCCACTGCAGCCAGTGGAAGCGCAGTGTGCAGACATGTGCACAGTGCTGGCTGTCATCAAGAGAAGTTGTTAAAAAACAGGGCACAAAAAAATTAAAGTAAAATCCCAAACCATTTCAAATGGCCAAATGAAAATATAGGAAACTTACTTAAGTACCAAAATGTTAGAACAAAGTCCTACTGCCCAGCTTCAGCAAGTCAGCTCTAATGATATTAAGGAGATGATTTATGCTGTTTCGGGAAAGGAAAAGGTAAATCTTGGTTGACTCAAAAGTTTCATGTACTGCTATATGCATTGTGCCATGTCAGCTGCTGCTTCCCTTTCTGCTGCATACCCACAGAGACAAGCCCAGATCCATCCTACAATTACAGACACTTCACTTTACAGACGTGGTTAATCCCACTGAAGATTCTCATACTGACACATACGAGGACTCAGAGTGGAGGTAGACAGACATGCTGACACCCAGCTACGTTTCTGGCATCCTCCCATCCTGAGGCTCTAGTATCCTTGTGCTATTTCTTTCTGGTTATGAGGGCTCAAGGAACCCTTTTTATGTTTGTTCTGTGTTACAGGGTGTATCTGAGGGTTTTTTTTCCCCAATTATATGCCCATACCAGTACCTCAGTGGGGCTTGCAGGCGTTCCTGTCTTACAGCCACTAAATACACAGATGCTATGCATACAGCCATGCTCAGAAGGCAGGGTCTTCACTGGCATCTTTCTGGACAGCACTTTTTAAGCATTGCCAAAACCCCTGCTTTACTTAACCCTCGTTCTGAAGACTTGATAGTGGAATCGCTGCTATAAAAAGAGACTTTCTGCCGTATCTCTCTGCCAACACTCACAGGCATCCAGCGTGCCTGTCTGGGACCTCGAGCTAATTTCTCCTTTCAGATACACCAAAAAAACCCACCAAAATGGACTGGACCTGCTGGGCATTGGCATTTCTGAGAGACAGGCCTGAGATGACTCCATTTGTCAGGTTAGACACCAATTCAGAGCCCAAAGGTGAAGCCTAAACTATCTGTTATACAGCAAAGCAGTAGAACTGGAAAACAAACTTTCCTGTTCAGTCCTCAGTGGTAACATATCTGTAGTATTTCATCTTTATGCACAAAAATATTATTTCCTGTGCAACAAGATGAAAGCACAACAGGATACCAGGGACAGTTGTAGGTTAATTCCCAAATACCCTCTTGGCTTTTCTTTTTTTTTTTTTTTTTCCCCCCAATCCTTTTCAGTCTTATTAGTCCCAATATTCTGGTTGTGAAAACACTGCACTCTGCCCCTTTGATCAGCTAGTGAAAAGCCCTTTCATGTCTTGCTGTCTTCATTACCTTACATTTTAATTGCTGGCCTTGCAGGGGACAGACAGGTGGTACAAGGTCACAACAGGAGATGACAGATGGGTTTTGGCAGTGTGCGTCCAGATTCCAAATGCTGAAATCAACCTGTGCTGGGAGAGCAGCAGGGCAGGCACAACACCCGACAGCTACAGCCACCAAATATTTATTTTAGGTCCTATTAGGAATAATAATGAAATACACTTCTGGATTAGCATTTCAAAGCACTACACACACAAGTGCTACTTACTTGAGCACCACCATCCCTGTAAGCTACTGGGACCACCATTTCACAAGCTGATGAAGTGGTACATCCTGAAACAAGGATCTAACTCAAGTTACTTAAAAGATCAGGAGGTGTTAGAGAAGGAACTCCAAACTTTCACATCAGAGGTCCTGTGCTGATGGCTGAGCTCTGGTGGAGTGAAGATTTCTGATAAAAGAATCCGTTTCTGCTGCCAGTTGTATTTTAAATCCCATAAAAGTCACTGGGGAAATGGGCATGGTTTTTTTTGTTCACACACCCAGTACTTCCCTTATTTGCCCCTAGAAGATGCCAATTTGGTGCTCTGGATTCCTAGTGTACAGTCAGTTCAGTTTTACCCTGACTCCACCCACTGACACTGCACAATTGCATACACCCATCAGTACCATCATACAGAAAGTTTATTTTCCAATGAATTTGATTTGTTAATTCCTTGGTCACAGCAAGAGTTACACAAGGTTTGTTGCAAGGACAGCTATATTGCACAGCAGGTACCACATCACTGTTTTCTCTGCTCAACAGAAAAGGGGTAAGAAATCATAAGGAGGAAGATACTTTGGACTGCATCATAGAAGATACCATCCAGATTATCTTACTTGTTCTTCTTTGCCTTAAAATTCTTCAGAGGAGGCAAGAAGACCTCCAGAGCAAGGGTGGATATAAATTTCCTTCTACATGTCATGTAATTCAGACCCAGACTAGAGTTCAATGCCCTTTATAACACAGAGAAGGCATTCTCTAAGCTTTAGGAATACAGGATGCTCTTCTGATGAAAGTCAAGACCACTATGCTCAAATTGTCTTTTTAGGAAGATATTTTTGGGATAGGCTAATTCAAACTTCAGGTACAACCAAAACAGAATACAGAGGGTGGTTTTGCCAGAGTCAGATGCTTTATTTGCTCCTGGTAGTAAACTGTACCTTTATTAAAAGTGCAGAGTTAGTTGGTTTAAAGATTCTTCTCCAGGAAAGCCCAGTTTGGCCTCCAAGATTTGTCTTGAAAGAGAGACTCTAATTAACTGCAGAGCGGAAGGAAATGTCTCCTAACTATGTTCTCCTCCTGCTGCCTTCCAGATGGCCATTCCTCTCATTTTCTGGGCAGGTTCCACCCCTTCACACAGCTGTTACCAACACTGGGATTCAACAGCTCTACTTGGCCCTTTCATTCAGGAGTCAATGTGATGTGCTCAGGGAGCACAACAGGAGTCAAGTTCGGACTGAGGTACCTGTATCTGGGACTGGAAATGCCATTCAAGCAATTAATTCCCACTTACACCACTCTCTTTTTTTATGTTGGGTGAAATAACATCACAGGTTTTTTTTTTTGTTTGTTTGTGTGTGTGTGTACCAGCTGAAGAGCATCATCCTCTTCAAAATCAATTAGTCCATGCTTTCAAATCAAAACTCACCTCTGAGAGCATTCCTCTTTTACCAACCAAGACATCAGCATCCCAGTCACCTTCTGAGGGGAAATTATTTAGAGGAGATTCAAAAATCACTTGAGAAAAACACTGTGGGCCACAGGACTTCACTCTTTTTTTTTTTTTCCCCCTTAAAAGCAGAACTGATGATCTGAGAATTTTTGTGTCACTGACATTTTATGGAAATTTTTTTTTTTTTTTTTGGGGGGGGTGGGGTGGGAAATCACTGTGAAAACACAGCCTTGCTGTAGTTACAGCTGAGCACTCCTAGTCTGTCCCTGTCATTGCTGCACCATGCACTGCTTGTTGCTTTGTTGTTTTTTTTTCAGTAAACTTAAGAGTTGGTGAGATCTTGGAATTGGGAAGACCCTGTTTTAATTGTGATGCTGACGTTCATTCAATCCAGGTGTCATTCAACCTCATAGGCTGCATCACAGAGCATGGATTTCAGGTGAGGAACAAGGATCCTCCATTGCTCTCTGAATGCAGACAGGCTGCAAAGACATGGACAGAAATGCCTGCTTTGGAGTGCTTGAATGGAAAAATGGATGGGGTAAGGGGTGAGTGCAGGAAAGCCTTTGCACAGAGACTTTCCAAAAGAGAAAATGCTTTCTGATGACCTGAGCTAAAGATAGGATGAGCACAACCAGCAGCTTTTTAAAGCAGCAGGTCTCATCAGAAATCCCCAAGGAAGGGACAGCACTTTTGGCAAACAGTGCCCTACAGACAGCAGGATCACCTCAGGGCCAGCATCTCACAGAGTTACTGGTCCTGCTGGGGACCTGGCTGTACCCCAAAAGCCTGCAGGGCCCTTTCCCCAAGCCAGTCTCCACTATCCCAGTGCTCTGCAGGGTATGGTGGTGAACCACCCAGATTCCTTTATCATTCTGACTTTTGACCTTGAGAGGAAGTGGCTCTGCCCTGCCACCATCACTGTTTCCATCCAACCCAAACCCCTTCTGTTCCCCAGGATGGGAATGTTTTATAAAAGGGCACTGTGGTGATAGATTTGTCAGGACCAAGGGTCAAGTTTATGTTTGATCTACAGGTGTCAGAAGCGTATTGATCCAGTGATTAAGGTCCCCAGAAGGTCACCATAAATCCTCAGGGGGATGAAAATACCACATAACTTACTTGCAAATGTTGCACAAGCAACCAAATAAGGTAAAGCAACCACCCAGCAAGTATTAACAGACACTCTTAGAGCAACAGCTGATGCCACAACGTTATTTTGCTGTAAGCCAGGGTGGCCAAACCTATAAAAAGGTGAAAACAACCAAGAAATTCAGGCCCTTCTCAGGGCAAAATAAGGACATTTGTTTCAGTTTAAATTGGGGCATCTTTGGTTTGCATGAGACAGGAGACAGCCCTCAGTACAAATGCTTTCCCCTTTTGGGTCATCACTTTCCATGAATTTCCCTGATGGTTGTGAATGGAACCAACTCCAAAAAGGCTTTTGTGAACATGGTTATTTTAGAGTAGAACAGCTGGAAGTCTCCTTAAACTGATCAATTGCCTTAAAGATGATCAACTGCCTTACTTCGCAGATAGAAAACACATTACATTAGGCACAACTGTATCAGGTTAAAAACCCCAAATCTCTCCTTGTCCTAAATTCTATCTCCTCAGCTAGCACTGATGCTAAAGTTCTCCAAGGCATCTGCCAGTGACCAGCATGCACATGGTGAAGCCAGGATACACACAGACCCTTCCAGCAGCAGTGGCAGCTCAGGGTTTCTGTAACTGGTATGTTTAAGCCTGCAGTTGCTGCAGAGCCTGATGCTCAATCCCTTTATCATGACTCCTCTTCCTGCAGCAGCCAGAGCAAGAGCTAATTTTAAAAAGCAGTGATAGTGCTGTGGGTATTTAAACATAAAAGTGCACAAGCTGCTCTGCAGTGAGGTTGTGCTCTTCACTCTATGAAATCAAGCTCACCAAAATGCAGGAAGTTAACTTACTAGTATGCTGAAACTCTGCCAGTGTGATTTTTAGAGTAATTTTGGGGTTCATAGCCCAAAGTATTTCTCTGATCTTACTAAAGTTATTTTAATGAAACCAATTAATAATCCAAACTCAATTTTTACCTGACTCTATTCCTTGGGAAGAAAAACCCCTTAAGATATTAAATCATGACAACTCCTTTTCCTTGGTGGTATATTTTAATGAAAATTAGGAATATAGCAGATTTCATAGAAATTAATAAAACCTGCCAGGGTAGAAGAAATTAAATTATTTTTGGTTCAGCTCTTGAAAGTATCAACCTGAAAATTAATATCCTTAAGGCATACTTAAAGTATATTTAATATACTCTGTAATCCCTCTATAATTTTTTTTTTTAAATTATAGTTCACTAAAGAGATAATTTTTTTTTTTGTGATAGCAAAGTGCTCATTATGAGGATAATGTGTAATAAACGTGTGTACAATACACCTTAGCTATCACATGCAGCTGTCACCATCAAAGCACGAAGATCAAGAGCAGCGTGGCCAGCAGGGCAAGGGAGGGGATTCTGCCCCTTCACTCTGCTCTCGTCAGACCCCACCTGGAGTCCTATGTGCAGTTCTGGAACCCTCAGCACAGGAAGGACATGGAAGTGTTGGAGCGGGTCCAGAGGAGGGCCACGAAAATGTTCAGAGGGCTGGAGCAGCTCTCCTATGAGGACAGGCTGAGAGAGTTGGGGCTCTTCAGCCTGGAGAAGAGAAGGCTTCGAGGGGACCTGATAGTAGCCTTCCAGTATCTGAAAGGGGCCTACAGGAAGGCTGGGGAGGGACTACTGACAAGGTCTTGCAATGACAGGATGAGGGCCAATGGGTTTAAACTGGCAGAGGGGAGATTTAGACTGGATGTTAGGAGGAAGTTCTTTACAGTGAGGGTGGTGAGACACTGGAACAGGTTGCCCAGGGAGGTTGTGGATGCTCTCTTCCTGGAGGTGTTCAAGGCTGGGATGGACGAGGCTTTGAGTGAGCTGTACTAGTGGGAGGTGTCCCTGCCTATGGCAGGGGGTTGGAACTAGAGGTCCCTTCCAACCTTACCATTCTATGATTAATTTTAGAAATGCTTGCAGCATTTGTGTTGCAGAGTTTGGAGGGTAACAGTCACTTAGAAACAGGATAAAATGTAACACCTGTTTGTGCTTTCAATCTGGGGGCTTTCATCTGTGCCAGCCTATGCTCTGCCTCATCAGCACAAGCAGGCAACTCTCACACCTAGGGCAGGGCATGTCCACGCTGCAAGATTTTGCTGAATAGTGCCCAAAATGGCTAAGAGCAAACCCAGTGTTGCTTGTGTCACGGCTGGTTTCTCCTGCATGTGACTGTGGACCAAATACCATAGAAAGTTTCGAACCCAGTGTTGCTCCCTTTATCCATATTGAGCCCAAACATTCTGGTCTTTATTCTGCTGGGGCCGTTTGGGAAGGGAAGGGTGCTGCAGAAGTTGATTTCGCAGTGCTACCTAGTGGTGCCTGGGGCAAACAAGCACATCCTCAAAACGCATTCCCGCATGGAAGTGAATACAACTTTGCACACAGTCTAAACCCTCACCACTCTCCAAGACGGGTAGGAACTACATATTTATACTGCAGGGAACAAAACGGAAGGGAAAAAAATGCCTAAGAACATTTGTGAACTGATCTCAAGCGTTTCTGACTGGATAGTGACACATCCTGCAGCTGCATCAGATGCCAGGTCAGGCAGCATCTTTGTTCAAGCAGGATTTTTCCTTCCTCACCATTGCTAAGAATTAGCACAGGAATACGGAGATATTTGTGTCCGTAGCTCTTCAGAGACTACCCCTCCCCTTTTCATCCTCTCCTACAGCATCAAGATGTTAATGGCAGACCCTGTGATCAATTTTTTCCATATTTCCTGCCAGCATGTGGACACTCATCAGAAAGAGCCTGTCCCAAAACCCCTCCTTGCTCCCCTCCAATTTCCCTTTGCTCTGCAACAGTTCAACGACTGCTGTCACTGCCTTCTTACGGAGTCCAGCCTCACATCTCACAGTCTATACTGATCTAGATATCAATCTGCCTGTTGTCCAGCATCATCACTGCCCCGTTTACCTACACAGAAGACAGCACTGCTTGGCTGCCAGAGTGAAAGGTTTAGGTGATCCAGCTGCTGTTAAAAAGCTGCAAGGGCAGACTGAGAGCCCAATCTGGCAGGGTTAGGTGGAAGATGTTGAAGTCAAGTACGAGGCACAGTGGCTGGATGTGGCAGTTTTCCCATATTTAGAAAGGGGACAGTGGTACTGGCTTCTCTGGGCCATGCATTACGATCACCAGATGAAAGGAGTCATGTAAGTACTAAGTAGTATTAATAGTCACAGGCGTAATATATATATATGAGAATAATAGAGTCAAACAATACTTAACAGTTATTTCCAATAGCAACATTTGTATAATGCCATTGACACTCAACTGCTGATAAGTTGGACACACTTAAGGAATTTTAATAAGCCTTTGAAAAGGCTTAACTGATGTGAATTAAGCCTTGAGATAATTTAGACACAGGGCTATCGTTCTTCAGTTAAAAATAATTGATCTTGAATGTAAACATCACATCTTATGCCCTAGTGTACACAGGCAAAGAAAATGTCATGTGTCACCAGCAGCCTCTGGAGCTGATGAACACGCTTCTAGAGAAGCCACAGCACCTCTGAGTGGTGCCTGGACCGTGCCAGGGACCCTGTGTCTCTATTTGCCATGGCGAACTTCATCTCCTGCAGGGCCATGGACAAAGTACCTCATAGAAACACGGTTCTGATATGTTAATTAACAATAGATTTGTGGTTATTACTACATCACCACTAAATCCAGTGCCCCAGGCACTGTGGCTGAGTGCAGAAAGGACTGCTAATATCCTCTGGCTTGAAGCCACATAAATGGCTCTGCTGTTGCTCCCTTCTTGCAGGTGCGAAGCAAAGTCCTCATCTAGTGTTTAGTACTAAACAGAGAAGTTTTTTTCCTTTGGAGGAGAGCATTCTGTACCTACTGCTGGCAGTTCCAGGCCTAATGTTTTCCTAACTGGCAATCTGTCTCCCAAAGCTCACTATCTTTCCTGCAGTACTCTAGCAGACACCTAATGTAATGTCTTTCTGACAAGGTAGCAAGGCCAGAAGCTCTTACTGAAATCTGCAAACCTAAACATGCACCCACCTTTTTTTTTTAGAAATTAATTAACTTACAGTAATGAGAATGCAAATTCCCACTTGCCATCTTTTCAGCAGGAATTACCCTATTTTCTGCAAAGTTATTTACTATTAACATCATTTACTAAATTTGGGACAAAGTCTGCAAATACCAAAGATATCAGTGCAAAGACAAAACTACTTTAACCAAATCTGAAGATAAAGAGAATTGTGGGGTGGTGTTGTTGGCTTTGTTTGGTTTGTTTTTTTCATTTGGATGATTTTTGTTTTGTTTGTTTTACCTCCTTTCCCCCCTCTCTTTTTTGGTTGGTTGGTTTTGAGTAAGCAGACAGGTCACTGGCACAAAGCAGCCAGTGAAAGCCAGGAGTCAGTGACATTAGGCTACTGCATTTTTGCTGCAGCTATTTTCAAGTGTATTCTCTGACATTAAAGCAAATGGGAATAACATTATGATCTGTAGCAGCATTTGCAATTTTATACCCAAATGAAAAGAAGCAAAAGCAGCTTTCTTCTAAGAACATCACTCAGAATGGAACTCTTCACTGGTTAACACAAAACATGTAGCACTGACATACATGTAAGAGATCATTTTGATATCTATATATGCACACAGTATCTAGCAATGTATAGGGCAGGGAAAGCTTGTTTCCCTTTTTGAGACATCAGGTATTTGCTATTATCAGACACAGGACGACTGGATCAATAGACTTACTCAATATAGAACAATCTTATCTTCATTTTGGACTAGCTAGCTATAATGTCAGCACCTCGATGCCACTGACAGAGTTATCTCCCATCAGCAGCAGCAACAAATGGTAGTTGGGTGACACCTATGAGAAGCCAATAACCCAAGTAGGAAAATTATGCCTTACTGTCTATTTTGAAGGTAAAGTGAAACTGACTCATCCTCCCTTGGTCAGTGTGTCATTGATTTGGACTAAGAAATGATGCTCTGCAGCCTGTGCGGGGTTTGGTTTCAAGTCTCCGTGCTCACTGGGACGACGGAAACCGAAAGACTTGTGGGTACAAGATCAGAGCCCTGCAGGGGTCAGGTCCAAAAGCGTCCCTGGACGCAATACCTCGCCATCATGCTGTTGAAAAGAAGAAAGCAAAAACCTTTCATGTTGTTCTATATATATGTGGTTCTATCTATAGGGCCTGGTGTGTGCTGATCCCCAAGGAGACGTTCTCCCTGCCCGCCCTTCGGGCGCTTATCGCGGGGCCGGAGGGACGCACGCAGCAT
The DNA here is from genome assembly GCA_013396675.1 of Eubucco bourcierii. Taxonomy (NCBI): domain Eukaryota; kingdom Metazoa; phylum Chordata; class Aves; order Piciformes; family Ramphastidae; genus Eubucco; species Eubucco bourcierii. The sequence goes on along the minus strand of VWZE01023433.1, from coordinate 242,822 downwards.
TATCACCAGGCCAGGCTCAGAGCAGCCGAGTGGCATTTTCCTTTCATGCAGCCACCGACACCAAGCGCAGGGCAAAGCGCTCCGCAGCGCCGCGGCACTGCCCGCGACCCCGCCTGGCAGCCTCTGAAAGGCGGAGATAAGCGAGCTGCACCAGCCGGCTCTGATGTTGCAGCGGGAGACAAAGGGCAGGAGCGATAGCATCTGATCGGCCTCACTGCAAGGTTAAAAATAAAAGTAAACCCAAGTGGAACTAAGAGTCTAGGGTGGCCTAAGGTACAGCTAGATGCCACAGCACCCCTGGGAAAGACTGTCACCAGGTTGGCTTCTCACGACTCCTGCCGAAGCACTTCCTTTGAGTTGGCCTGGCTGCGTGAACCTCATGAGAGATCACTCTGATGCAGATGCACGGCCGCGATCATTGCCAAGGTCCATGTTGTCTCACCACCACGCAAGCCCAAGGAGGCCGTGCTGGGTCCCTCCTGCTCGTGTAGACTAGTAATAGTCAGTGGGTGAGGCTGCAGGTAGGCAGAGAGAAGCTGGCAATCACGTGTGGTCCAAGGTCGTGATTTAGGGACTCAACATTTACATGATAGGCTTAAAGTTGGGATTCGCATTTAATATCACAAACCAGAGGCAAATAAAACTAAAAGCTGCTCTTTTAGTGAAGCATTCCATATGGTGCACAATCAATGTTTGTTTGCTACCATGAAGACCATGTAACTGCTTGTGTAGAATTTGATACTTTTCAAACAGTGCCAGAAGCAGGGAGTTTATTCCACATATTATTCACACTGGTGGGACCAGCAGCTCCAGCCCATAGCAGAGAGGAGGGACCTCAGTCTGGGGAATCAGTGCCGGCCTTGCTGCTCTTAGCCAAGTGCATTTACATGGAGACAAAAACACAATTAGATAACATATTCCAGTGACTTTGCAGAAGTGTGAATAATTATAGACATTGAAGGACTTTAACATTAGCCTCACGTGCTGTGTCTGTGCAGATCTCAGCGTACACCATACAAAGGGCCAGACCCCAAACTCAGTTAACTCAATAAAGATTCCCACTCCCTTCCTCTGGCCTCCCTTCCTCTCTCTTTATGTGGAAGAGGGTCAGATCTTCAAGGCACAGTCCAGAGCATCTCTCTCAAAGCACCACCTGAAGAAACTGGCAGAAACTCTTCTGTTGTATGTTCTTGTGAGAAAATCAACAACTCAGCAAAGTGGGACTCTCATTTGCTTTCTTGCACAGAGCAGCCCAGACCCGGGTTGCACAATTTTATGTAAGCAAGCAGATACTAATGAGGTTCAGTTTGTTCAGTGTAACAATCTGAGCCCAAATGAGTTCACAATCAACTGCAAGGACTGACACCTGCACTCCTGCACTAAGCCAGTCCTCAAACAGCACTAGGTAGCACCAGGGTGATGCAAGAGCCCCCCCGGGTTCATTTTGCACAGCTGAAAACCTGATGAGCACTATGGGACACATGCAGAGACAGCAGATGGACTAATAACTGGTTATATGACTCTCAGCTGCAATAAGCCCATGAGTCAAAGTTCCCAGCACAGCCTGTGACCAGGAGAACATCGTTCTCAGGGACAGGTCATCTCTGCTTGGGAAGTGTTTATTCAGTGAGGATTCTAAGATAAAGATTATACTGCTCCAGATATGACAGCAGTTAGTTGTTCTTTAAATGCATGCTGATTTGAGATTCATTCTCAGGAAGGTTTGGCATCTTGATTTTTTTTCCCCTACCAATCTTTTAGCAACATAGTGCACAGCACAGAAGGATGAGAAGTCTGACTTCTCTACCTGCAAACAACTCAGGTTCTATTATAAAAAAAAAAAAAAAGAGACAAATTCTGCTGCCATCAAGCCTTGGACAGATTCCATCATCACCAGTGTAGCCCATTATTCCCTAACAAGCATACCTTAAAATGTCCATGACTGAGAAATATTCGCTGGTATCATCAACTGGTGGATGAGAAGAGAGAAGCAGACATTGCACTAAAATTTAAAGCATGAATGCAAGCTCTTTCCACCTTTAAAGTTGAAATTAAATTTCAACTAATACAAAACTACCATATTTAAAAGTACAAATAAGGACTGAATGGAGACTAAGAGAACTTCCACTGCTCAGCCCATAGAAACTGCAAGAAAAGAAGGCTTCTTACCAAGGGGAAGGGGACCTTACACACCTGTATAAATCCTTAAAGAGAAGGTGCCAGGCTCTTTCCAGTGGTGCCCAGTAAAAAGACCAGAGACAATGGACAAAATTGAAACAGAGAAGGTTCCTTCTGCACATCAGGAAACATGTTTTTACTGTAAGGGTGACCAAGCACTGGAGCAGACTGCCCAGGGAGGTTGTGGAGTCTCCATCCTTGGAAATACTCAAAAGCCATCTGGAAACAGACCTGGGCAACAGCTGTAGGTGGCTCTGTTTGAGCAGGAGTTTGGAACAGATGAACTCGAGAGGTCCTTGCCGACCTCAAGTGGTCTGAGACTCTGAGAAACACGGATAACCAGGGAAAGCCAACAGCAGCAGAGGAAACTTCCAGCCTTGTTTGAAAGCACTAAGTTTTGAAGCAAGGCTCCTGTTCTTACCAGCTACCCTCAAACAAAGAACTGCATCAATCTTTCAGCAATTAGAAAACAAACAAACAAAAAAAAAAACCAACAAAAAAAAACCCAAACAAAAAAAAACAACAACAAAAACCCTCCACTTAAGTGGGGGGATATTTTGGCATTTAAACCACAAAGCATCAGAACTGGCCCATACTGTGGCTGCCACTCTGCTCTGGCAGCACTGAGTGCACTCAGTTGTCCTACACAGCACCTGCTGCCCCTTTGGAGAGCAGTTCTCTCACTTCAGAGGGACAGAAACATGGCGTGCCCACATGCACCAGTCACACAAAGGGCTCGGTGCACTCTGCAGCCATACACAGTCACAAACCCACCACATCTTGCTGAAATATTTGTCATTTCCCATTACAAATAGGGAGGGGAAGCAATGGGAGGCTGATTCCCCCTGCTTCCCAAGATGAGCCCCACGTATTTGCAGACAAGCATGCACATGCCCCCTGGATATTCTCAGCCCCCAAAGATTCCAGCCTGACTTGCCTGGCCTGCTCTGGACCACTTGGCATGTGATAGCAGCCACGCACATTTGGCAGAGACATTTTTAGAAACTCTGAATTCACCCTTCCCCTTTGGTAAAGCCAGTTATGTGGAAAGCATTTCAAAATCAGAACTTCAAATACAGACTTAATTTCTTTGAGGTGGTGGTGGGGGAATAACATTACACTCCATTTATTTTCCCACAGAGAGCTCTCCTGTGGTGCTTCTGTATTTGCTGACACCATAACTCAATAACAAACCAGCTGTAAGTCACACCAAGTCAATTTTTCCATCACAGTTATGCCATAAGTTAAAACTGCTCTAAGTTCCTTCCCAGAGGTCCATGTTTTACTGCTGTCACCAAAAGGTGTCTTTCCTTGAAAACATACATCTAACTACATGGCCTTCACACTGCACACTTCAGGGATGTAGTGGGGAGATGCCCACAACCCCAGACACGGTGACACAGACACCTTGCAGGCACCCACTCCTGCCCACAGGCTTTCCACTGCAACCACATAAGAATGCAGCCCAGGATCACATCTGCACCCACAGCCCACTAACCACATGCTGGCAGCACAGTACCTGACAACACTGTCTGGCTCCTTATGCTCCAAAGGTCAACTTCCAGGCCTTTTCCACTGACGTTCGGAAAGAACAAACTGATCTCAGTAGGTTGGATTCCATAAACAGAACCTGACACAAACTCTCACAAACCAAGCTCTAAATCTGCTAAGGCATCAGATCTGCCTGATTCCCTAAGTGGCTCCACCTGCACAGCAAAGCACCCACAGTCCCATTTGCTGGGAGGACACAAGTGATTAACCAATACTAAGCTCCTGAGAACAAGTTCATTAACTCACAGCTGCTGGATTGCTGCCAGCCCCTAAACTCCAGAGCAACATTTCAGAATCTTTTTAAGGTCATAGTAGTTCCTTGCTCCTTGTTTTAAAGGAATGCTATTACTTGAAGCAAAATGATATTCATTGTCATTGTTCTGTGACAGTGAACCCCACTATCACCTGGAGTGACCACATCCAATACCTGCTACCTGAGAGGGAGAAAGGGTCCACATAACAACAGGAGCACCTCAGTTTGCTTGCACTTGCATATGAACCCTCCAGCACAGTCCAGAGCCCTCTTTCTTTCTCCCTCTAAAGCTCCTCACACACCTTCTGCCTCAGCAACCCTGGAGCTCCTGATCTCAGGAGGGCTTCAACCCTTGGCCCCTCCTTGCACTTGAGCCCAAAAGCGCAGAGGGAGACCATCCTCTTCTCGCCATCCCCAGCGGGTCTGCTGCCCTTGTCAAGGCAAACTCAAAGGGTGAAGCAGCTAAGAAAACGCTACTCCCTTTCAAACAAATTGGTGTGATGCCAGTTTATACCCTTCACAACACAGACCTGGGCATGCAGCAGAAGCAAGATCCTGATACACACCATCGGGTGCGATTCAAACCCCATCTTCATATTCAGAGGGCCATGGAGCCCAGCAGGCTGCCCAAAAGACAGAACCCACCTCTAGACACAGAACTGCACAAGCCCAGCTGACTGAGGCGTCTTACTGTGCCTAGGAGGGATCCAAGGCACCTACCACCAGCTGAGGCTGTGCTCCACCCAACCACCAAGCCAGGGCATCTAATGAGGCACCACTTGGGATGGCTGGCCCCACATATTAGAGATGGTGCTTCACCAAATCACTCTTTGTACTCCAAAGAGAAAACATCATTTATCTGGTTGTCTCCACTGACTTCTTTCCAGGTCTTTTGTGGCCCAGCAGGAGCCTGGATGCTTTCTGCCCATGAAAGGAAACAGTTCAAGTGCCAAGTGCTGCAGATCAATCTGTTGTACCCCAGGGAGGATTTCTTCTATTCCACTCTCCTCAAAATGTCTAGTGGTCCTTATTATTGTTTTTTCACTTATTTCCCTTGTCTCTGAGGAATGCAAATTGACAGTTTATACAGTGCAAGTAGGCATGTTTACAAAAATTACTAGATATTTTAAAAATGAAATCTGGACACAAAAGAAAGGAAACATCATAAGGAAGATTGTTAGAAGTTATTTTTTTGCCCTCAGAGTGTTCTGGTAGGTCAAGGTATGAAAGCCAAAATCTCATTAACAAGATGAGAACAGAGCAAAACCCAAGACATTCAGCAACAGATCCTTTCTTTTGCCCCAAAGTGCTACATAACAATCCCCACCTAAAAAGATCACCCCTTTAAAACACTTTACAGAGATTCCAGAACTGAGAAAGCTACTGCTTTTTTTAAGGTTGATCAATGCTTTGACAGGAGCAAGTCACAAAGATAAACCCAGTAAAACCTCCTGCAGAGTCACACTGCATGGCTGCCCACAGCACAGCTCTCCTCTGCTTAATGTCCCAGTATCTCAGAGATTAGCAGCAACCTATTTTTATGTAGCATCCGCATGAGGGAGGAAATACTGAGGCAGTGAGTGTTTGGCCACCTGCAGGCACTGTCTTTCTGAAAGACCAGGCTGTTTTCAGGCTGCCTGGAAAAATAAAGCTGCACTGCTACATCTGACCTAGGAGCAGTAAGTAGTCTGGAAGAGAATTTTATTGATCGAAGTTGCATTAAAAAAAGCACTGCACTGCTGATTTGGAAGCACGAATTGCTGCACAATAATCTGAAACAGATCTGGAAATCTAAATAATCTTCATGTCTTAAATACTGTTAGTATTTAAAGCTGTGGTTTCCAAGACTGGAGGACAGGTGGACACATTTTTATCACCCTTTGTACACACCTGTGCAGATGAAAAGGATGAGCAGGCTCTGAGAGGGCAAGAGCCTGATACTAGTTAATGGATGTGAAACTCAATTGTTGGTACCACTAAGCTGGATAAAACTTGCTGCATTACGGCCCAAATTTGCAGACTGTGCCACCCTCTCCTTGGCTAGAAAGATTTCTTCTAGGAAGATTTCTTCTAAAGCAAGGCTTTTATTACTATTAAAAAGCACACGTTGACTGTGCAATGTATCCTCGTTTAGCTGAGTAACTTCTCTCTTATTCAAAACCATTAAATGCACATTGTCAGCTTATTTCAATCTCCGTGTAATTCTCTATCTCAGGAGAGCTATTAGGAAAGCTGTGCTGAAATATGACAAGTGACAAGGAAAAACCTTAACCATTCTGCCTCCGTTACAGCACTTCCAGGGCTTGAAAAGGCCTCCTACTCCCATGCAGTGCTGCCCTCTACGGGATGGACCAGTCCTAGTGCGGAGCTTCCCAAATCCCCTGTTACTGCCCCAAAATAAAGGCTCGGGGATCAACTCTTCAGGCAGAGCCCTCGAGTTTGAACTCCATTAGAGATTCCTTCCCTTGTGTATGCATTTAGCCACACAATCGCCACTGCGACTGCTCCTGTGCTCCAGCGTGGATTACAACCTACAGCCACTTCTGTACCTACCCAAGCCTGCAGCACCCACCAGCGAAAGGGTAAATTACCACTACAGATAGCATCTAGCACAGGAGTGTTTCACGACGAGGTGATCAACTCTTTGCTCCAAAGGTTCCTCGTGAGCACTAAGTAACCTAGCCTCAAATCTCACATACTGCACTTGGTGTGATGTCACATTGCTTAGGCTTTATGTAGCACCACCTTTAAAAAAAATATCAATTCCAACTACTAAATTAAGGTAGTATTCAACCTTTCTGTGAGATTTCTCACACAGATTGTCAACTTTACCAGTCAACTCCAAAGAAACAAGGGAATAATTTCCAGAGGGGAAGGCAACATCAGCTTTACAAACACTGCAGTGCAGTTTTTGGTACTTGAGGGTACTATGTGGAGTGTGGTAGGTTGGTATTTATATTGTTACAGCAAATTAACTCCCACTGCTAAAGCACAAGAGATAGGGAAAGCAATCACCCTAAAATATTTTACTAAATGAGAAAAGATCAGCTGTATGAACAGGTAAAAAACTTTGAACATACAAAAAAATACTGAACATTTGTCAGTATTTTGCAAATACAACCTATTAAGTGCAATTTTATAAAGAAAAGGAGCAAAAAGGCCTGATTTCACAGACTGGCAATGCAAACTCCCAAATACACTGTGTGAACATACAGTAACAAAAAGGGCTCCCATCTTCACTTTGGTAAGAGGCCTCTCAAGGCCAGAGGAACAGAGACAGATTGCATGTGTCCTGTGCTCCCAGAAAAAAAAAAAAACAATCTGTAAGAAAGCACTGATGTTAAGTATTAAGCCAAACTTTTACATTGGAAGTTACTCTCAAGCTCTTTCAATCCACCAGGCTTTGTCTTTAAACAAAATTCAGTTTACAATAAATAGTTTATTAATGGAATGTGTGTGAGTTTCTCTCCTCCATCCTTCCTCTTTCTCTCAGAACCTTACATACTGATGTCAAAGCAGCTTCCAGCCCAAACCAAGGATAAAAAATTGAATTCAAGGCAAAAGGCAGAGAAGTTGAAAGTTAAGACTGACACCTTTGAATGCCCAGGTCCTCAAGTGTTTGTCTGGTTCCCCAAGCCTACAGACAAACTGCTGATTCTTCTTTCCACACCTTGATCTTCCTGCCTCTTCCTAACTCGTGCTCATTTAAGCTATTCTTAGGCAGGTCACACGCTCCACAGGGGCAGTATAAAGTCATGCCTGCTCTAATGCCCCTTCACTACTGCAATATCCCTTTATTATTTTATTTAAAAGCCCCACCATTATTATGCCATCTCTTTCTGATCTTTGATAATAGTCCAGTTCAGCTTTGGAATTTTACAAGAATGGAAAAAGTCTTTTCTTCAAGATATAGAGCACTGTGGCTAGGAATAAGGCGAGGGCGAGGAAGATGAGCAGCTTGTCTGTCAGCTCCCTGCGGTTGTACTTTGTGATCAGCTTTCTCCCCAGCTGGATTGTCCCAGACATGGACTTAAATTCTTCATTTGCTTCCAGGATGGTTCGTGAAGAATTGGCTGAAATTAAGCGGGGGGGGGGGGAAAAAGAAATCAGCTGGTTTTGCTTCATAAATACATGACAAAGGATATAAGCATGTATTTGGCAATACAGACAGTGCCTGGGAGCTCCTTCTGGGTCAGACTGACATGGGTAAGACAAATGCAGACTGTTCTTGCAGAAGCTTTCACAACTCAGTAGTCATAAGATGCTAAGGAAAAATGCAAGCAAATTAAGAGTACTGAATGGCTTAAAAGCCCTACATCCTGTTCCTGAAATGTTAATTTTGTAGATTTCCAGATCAAATCTAGTTCATGTTTTTTTATCAACTAAGTCAGCGTCTACCTGAGAGCTTGCTGGAAGCAGACTGAACTAAAAATGGAGAACCACCAATTCAAAGAGAAATCACCATCACTGCCAGCAGCAGCTCCAGCAGCAGCAGGACATGGGCATATCAATAGCACAACTCAAACTGTTCCCAAAGCAGTAAGTTCATGTGATTCAGGTGAGGATAGAGATGTGAAAAGGCAGCATGCAGCAGTAAGTGATCCATAATTATTCAGCCCAAACAATTTAGAGTTATTTTTGACAAACATAATTCTTTTTGGGTGAGGCTTTTCTTTTTGGTGTGTTGAGTTTGGGTTTTATTTGTTTGGGTTTTATTTGTTTGGGGTTTTTTTTGTTTGTTTGTTTGGTTGTTTTTTTTTCTGGTTGGTTTGTGATGCTGTTTTTTTCTAAAGAAAAGAAAAAAAATGAACTAAAGGAAGCTGATTGGCCTCAACTAAAAATAGGGTTTCAGAATGTGCCAAAACAACAAGGTAGAACATTGGACCCTTTCAACTTCTCTTTCCTTGTAGAAAAACAAAGCAAGCAAGCAAATAAATACCCTAAACTCTTCAGTCTTCTTTCAATTACTAAACGGAAGCATAAGCCCAGGAGTCTCCTTTTCCTTACATTACAAAATGCACACCCAGTCTGACAGTCAGTGCTGCTGTATCACTGAAGTGACTGATTAAAGAAAGGTCCAGCTCAACCCTGTTGTCTGGTTCACAAAAACAAGCATAGCATAAATATGTTTCTAATGTTCTGCAAACCATTATGTCCTATCTTAAGGGTGAAAGTAGCAAAGCTGTTTCCTATTGTTAATGACAACGCAGAGCTTTCCTGCTCCATACATGTACATTCACTGCATGTAAGCAGTGGACTTGCTCAGGAAAAAGGAAATTCTATCTGCAGACTCAGAATCTGCAGCTGGGTTTTGTAAAATGACCTCTGATGGTTTTCCCCCTTGATGAACTCCCAGTGCTGTGCAGTCAGAAACAGGGTGAAGAAGTGTCTGCCAAACTGTCTTTTTAATGGGAGAAGAAACATGCTACTTCTGCATGAACAAATCATGCCCAGCTGCCATCCTCAGAGGGCAGCAGAAAAGGAGGAAGGTGAAAGTTGCCTAATTTATTCATGTCTTTAAACTGTTCTCTTTTCTGACCAAAAGCACAGGCAACACAGATCTAACTTCTAAATGCTTCATGAATCACCGGTTCTGACAGGTCATTTGATTTATTGTCTTAGGAGTGGAAGCCAAAGAACTGGGTGAAATCTTGGTTTCACAGTCTCTGCTGCTCTGCTGACAGAGCAAGTGACCTTGAGTTCAAGTCACTTGATCTCCTTGTCTCTTAGTCATCCCAGCTGCAGAGTGGGTGCAGTCTTCCAGCCATGCTAAATTTCCTCTGTGTATGGACTAGTACCTAGGCTTTTATTTTCTCTGCTAGCACCAACTGTTTGCCAAGAAAGTAGCACAGTTACACCAAACATGCTCTTAGCACCATGTGACCTTGCACTGCTTTTACAATTGCTTTTATGTGAAACTAAACAAAAAGCTTCTCATCCTTCCCCCTTTTCCTACACTCTTTTCATAATCGTGAAACAGAAACCTCAGTAAACAGCTCCACATCAGGCATATTATTAGTTTCTTTTTACATCTGACTATTAGGAGGTGTTGGACAGGTTCTTTAATTACCAACACAGTTCTCCTACAGCAAATCAGGTTGTCAGTTTACCTCTTCCCATCCTAAGAGAATTGGTAGAAGGTGCTTCAATTGCCCCATGCATAGCCAAACATCCAAGTAACATCTGTACCTAGGGTTTGCACAGTCTCCTCACTCTGCTGGACTTGCTGTGACATCATCCTGCTAATGCCCATCAGACTCTCTGTGATGTTACTTGCGCTCTCTGCCAGGCTTTCCTTTGTAGTCTTCCTGAAAAAAGAAGGGAAAATGTAAAGCACGAAGGGATAAAACTATGACTTTGGGTACTGCGGGGAGAATGCTGCTGTCAGGGACCTTGAAACAGTGCTTGGCACCAAACATCTCTGCCAACATACAAAAGACACAACTAGCTTTTACTGCATGGGAAATTCAGATTATCTTCACTGACTGACCAAAAATTAAAATTGGTTGCCCAGAGTGATTGTGGATGCCTCCTCCCTGGAGTTGTTTGAGACCAGATTGGATGAGGCCTTGGGCAACCAAGTCTGGTTGTGAAGTGTCCCTGCCCCAGAGGGGTTAGAGTAGATAATCTCTGAGGTCCCTTCCATCCCAAGCCATTCTATGATTTTATGATGAAAATAAAAATCACAAAAAATAGAGCCGTGAATCAAAACAACTGCTAGTTGCTCAGAATCTCATGGGGGCCCATACTTCACCATTTATTCACTCATAGCTGTACAACTCCATGAGCTGGTATGGAGAGAGACTGACAGAAACTAACACTGTATTATCCTGGGTATCCCATTTGTGCTCCGTGACATTAAATACACCCACTTTTCAATACAGAAATTACATATCCTTGTATCCTGTCTTGCACATGAAAAGATCTTAACAATCCATTACTTGTTTAAAACCTTGACCGGAATGAATGTAAATAGTTCCAGAGTCAACTAAGTAACTTAAAACCATTCTATCACTTCCATTTAAAGCAAGTGAAAATAACATACACTGCTTAAATCTCAGATCACACCATTGGGCAGGCTAATACCTTTGTCGTAAGGAGTCTCTTCCCTGCAGCAGCTGATCTTTCTCAGAGTTGTCAATAGCAATTTTGCAGGCTAGATTTGCCTTTCTCCAAGCTGCCTGATTGCTGAAATCACAGGAGTACAAAGCTGTTAACATGATGGTAACACCTTGCAAGCGAAAAAAATTCACTAAGCAATCACCACTGTAACTGAGCACCCCAGATACGTGCATGGACTTTGCATTACACTGCAGAACAACAATACCTTATCCTGTCAGTTCTCCTCCTAACTGTATCATCTATGAAGCAAGGGAAGAAGAAAGCTGTGCCAGCTGTCAGATGGCAGACTCTCAAGCCACCTACTTACATGCTCCATTGCTCAAAGGGCCTGATCATGGTTAGGGAGTCTGGACAGGAATGGGGAAAAGAGAAGAGTCCTACTCTTTCCATCCCTGATCCTCTCTCATGGCTCTTGGGCTAAACAGCACAGTGTCAGCAACTCTATTTGCAGAACAGGATTCGAACGGTGCTGTACAGAAATGAGATTATTTCTGGTTACAGGGGGCCTGCAAACAGCACCAGCTGCTCGACCCACCTGAGCATTTGTTTCTTATGGTTCTCCACTTCTCGCAGCAAGGCTTGTTTCTCCGACTCTTTATCTTGCTCCTTTGCCATCTGTTCGAGCTCCTTTGGCAGAAAGTAAAACCACAAAAATCTGATCAACGACTGCTGCCACCTGCAACTCGCGCAACCCATACCCAGCCAGGGAGTGAATTAACAGCAAACTGATTCGATAAACTAACACTCCACAGCAGGGACTCCAGGCCAGGGAGGGCATTAACAGAAGGCCGATTCAATGAACCCCACTGCCGGCACTCCGAACCGCCCCAGGCAGCCCAGAGAGAGGCCGCAAGGTGCCGGCCTGGAGAAGAAGCCGATCCCCGGCACAGCCCCCCTGCCGGGAACCTCACCTGGATGCGGCCGCGGAGGTGGCGGAACTTCTCCTTCACGGCAGCGTTAAGCTCCGTGAGGGCGCTGAGCGGTCCCGGGCAGTCGCGGATGTCCTGGAAGACAACGGCCCTGTCACCGCGGCCCGCGTCAGGCCTCCCCCGGCTGGGGCACCCCGCTCAAGACGGCGGCCGCTCCGCAGCCCTGGTAGGGAGGACCCGGCGCGGGAGCGAGCAGCGGTACCTGAACGGCCGCCTTGATCTCCAGGTCGAACTTGACGATCTCCTGGTGGCAAACCCGCACCGGCACACCTGCGACCGCCGCCATCTTGGCAGCGGAAGCGAAGGCCACATCTCGCCGCCCGGCCCGCGAGCGCCCTCCTGCGGGCGCTCAGGAGCGTCCAGACGGCAGCCGCCGCCCGGCGGCCTTACCCGGCCAGTTCCGGACTGCCACGGCGGGGCTCGGCTGAAGAGGGCAGGGAATGCCGAGCCCCCGCGCTACAGAGAACGGGAAGCGGCTGTGCTGTTCAGCGGTGTAGTGCTTCCTGCGCTACAGCTCTGAGTTCTTTGGGTAGTGAAACATTGGTGCGTGCAGGGCCTTAACCCGTGAAAAGGCCACCTTAGCCCTCGTGAGCTAAAACAAGGAGCCAAAGCAGCACCTACCCGTGACACCCGGAGAAGCAATGTGACACCAGGGCTGCACCAGCTGCAGTTTTCTACCCAACTGATCTCGCAAGATCGGTGTGGACCGATAAGGTCCTCGACCCAGCCTCAGGAGGCTGAGAGGACAACAGGAAATACTTTTGTATTTCCCTCGAAAGAGGAGAGAACAGGATTGCCCTTCTGCTTTCCCCACAAACTCCTACCCTGGCGCCCTGTCTTCCCACTCCCTGCCCTCAGACTTTGCTATGCGACAAACCAAGTCTGGACAAAGCCTGCAGGTGCAGCAGATGGAGACGATTTTCAGGGCCACCGCAGAAAGCCAAAGGACCTGCTGGGTTGCAATCCAGGCTCTCTTAATGGTCCCACCATACTGACCTCAGGGGAAACGTATTTCCTTTCCCTTTACAAAAAGAAAGTTGCTACAGGATCAGGAGACCGAGGGCATTCACTATCCATATAACCATGCTTCCAGACAGTAATTCCTCCACAATTTTTATTTTAAATTACAAAGGATGTTGCATACATTGATGAATTTGTATCTGAATAGAAGTGCTAGGGATCGAGGGTGACAGAGTAAACAAAGTCAATAGTTTAATTGTGCCTCTTGAAAAAAAAAAAAAAACAAAATTGCACAACTATTAACCAACATTAAACATTGCAACTCTTAACAGATCATGCTTTTAACAAGGTAAATTTATTTTCTAACAGAGACAAGACTTTCAGTAAGTTTTTCTGAGCTCCAGTTGGAAGTTTGTAATCGAGGACAGCATTACAATCATGACCCCAAGCACAGGCAGAACAGGATGCCATGTTTTGTTCAAAACGCCTTTTTGTTTGTGTTGTTTTTTTTTCCCCCGTCAACCACCTACATCCGCATGTGCCATCAGCCTTAAGAGTTCACCCAACCACAAATATTGAGCCGTAAAGTTTTACCTGGACGTGATATTCTGGGAAGATAGCCGATCCAAATCAGAATGTATGACTATCCATGAGGAAGATTAATAAAATTAAATGCTACGACTAGATCCTCTCTGTTAATCAGAAGATTTTGACAGAGCAGAGCAGGCTATTGCCAATGTGAACTCAAATCCATAAGTTTTCCTTACAGTAGCTAGTTAATTCACCCAAATTTGACTTAAACAGGCATCTGACTACAAAATAATTCTTAAGTCTCTGCCACACTGATGTTACCTGTAAAGTTTGGAGGTCTAGATTTCTTTTTCTTTCTTTTAATGGGGAAAAAACACCAAACAAACAAAAAAACAACCCCCAAAGTGTGGCTTAAAATAGCTCCAGAGCTCATTAGAAAGACAATAAATGCATAGTCAATATTTGCTCTTGTGGAAGTCCATGAATGTCTAAGAGGCTGAGGATTGTAATTCAGCGTGCGCACACACCTTCTTATCATGCTAGAAGCACTGGGGGAAAAAACATGGCATATTGTTAAATGCAAATTGTACAAAGATAGAGACATTTTTGTATGCTGCAAAGAAGAGATATAACCTAAAAGTGCCATCTTTTATTAATGACATTTAAGAATCCCAAATTATACTGGGAGATACTCAAGAGTGGTGTTTTCTCAACATACTAATGCCCTTAATACAGTTACAAGAAGTATCAGTCACTGAAGCAGTAACTGTTTGAAATGTACTTCACACGATCCCTGGGGTAAACAAAATAAACCTCAGCTGTGTGCAAGGCTGTGTTAATAAGCCAAGACCACATCTAGCAGCACACTTAACTGGATGATTCCAACTGAAGCCTCCCAACTTAAAAAAATTAAATAAAATCATGATTAGATGCATTCTTGAAACTCAAGTCTCAAGGCCAAATACAGATGCTAACATTCACGGTACGCAGGTACATAGCTGGGTTATGCCTCAACAGAATTTCAGGAAGACTAGCAAGCACGTTTGAGGAACAGAATTGCATTTGCTATTTCTGCTGAAGGCAACTTGTATACAACCCTTTGAAATTCTCCTGATAAAGCCTTTTAGAGCTTTAAAAAAATAGCTATGTTTAAAAGATTTATGGAAAATAAAAGCACATCCAGTCTTTATATTCTGTGAATAAGCTAACTGTTTTTATTAATAAAGGCAAACATTGGATAAATATTAGGGGGTGTGTGTGGGATCTTTTTAAAATAAAATCAAAACTGACACCACTATTTCAAAAGTGTCTGGTTGCTTTTTAGGTTAGTTAAAAGACTCCTCATCTACTTTAGGTTTTTTGTTTGCTTGTTTGTTTAAAAAGAACTTTCTCCTGGCCCTCTTAGTATGGAACAAAGTCTTGTCTATAAAGAATTAGGAACTGAACACAAGCTGAGCCTGACTCTCACTTCAGATTTACAACAATACAACTTCATGAAATCACAATGATTTCAACTGGTATGATAAGAAAATCCAGCCCATCCACACGTAAACATAGCTTTATTAGTAAGTCTCTCTCATCTCCAAAAAAAGTACTCACCAAGTATGTGTGTTCAATAAACCATAAAAAGAAGTGTTAGCAAAAGGGGTTTTAGGGCTAAAAAACAGCCTTCATGAGCACCCCCACGTTTTGCAAGGCCATCAAAAACTGGTCTCCCATATAAATACAAAAGGACTACTACTGAGAGAAACTGGAATCAGATCTATCCAGACTTTCTTCAGGATGCTTTTATCAGTTCTGATTCAATTTCAGGAGGGTTAGGTTTGAAGAGTTCAGAGGGAATGAAAAACATTTAGTTCTAGATGTACAAGTAAGGCACAATATAAAGCCACATCATCATCTGTCATGAAGGAAGTAGGAGAGGACGAGAAACATACATGGTACAGTAGAACAAGCAGTCCATCAATTCAAAGTGTGGCACCTAAGTTCAGACTGACGAGATCTCAACAAGAGCAGTTATGACAGCATGCTTTTAATGTGGAAACAAATTCTAGAGAATCCAGTGTATCAGAGAAAGGAAGAGCTTCTGTTTGTATTAACTCAAAAAAACGTGTAATTGTTTTTGGATATAGGAGTAAAAGTGAATATTCACAATGCCTACACTCAAAAACAAACAAAAAGAAAAATCCAGGACTTCATTAAGATCCACATACCATGTATGAACACTGAAAATCTTTAGAAAATGCTCTTCTCTAAAGATCACCCAAAAATGCATGCCACAATTGCCAAAAAACAGAACATGTACATTTGTTGGTTTTTATACCCTTTTTTTTTTGTTTGTTTGTGATAAGTATACACACTAAATGTATATATTTTAATGACACTAGAGGAAGCAGATTGTTACTGGCATTAAAGTACAACCATTTCTAGACGGTTTAAATGCCACAGAGTCCCCTGGTTAAAATGTAAAGCTGCACAGCTTGCCTATGTCACCTTTATGATAAAGTTAAACCAGCAAAAGGTCTTATCTTTACTCTACATTTTACTGCCAGGTTTTATTTATATCAAGTATCGCTGCAGCATTCTGACCAGCCCAGAGTTAGCAGCAAGTGGCAGGAATCATATAANTTTTTTTTTTTCCTTTCCTTTTTTTTTTTTTTTAAACAAAGTGCTTTTCTAAGATATACATACATATAAATAGTTACAAAATAAAGTGTCAACATTAAAAAGCTCAACTATTCAAAAGCTTTAACTTAAAATAACACATAGAAAACACTGAAATGCAAGGGTATGGAATTCACTAAAGATTCAAAGTCTACTTTGAAATGCTAGACCAAAATCATATTCTGGTTTTCAGACGAAAATAAAAAGCTATAAAGTCGTATTTGCCCAGTGTTTCTGAGCAGTGAAAAGGGGGCTTTTTAAAATACCTTGTCAGTTTAATTTGTCACAGAAGTTTTCACCCAATTGCAAAACTGCTCTCTTAAATGTTTAGAAATGCTGCCTTGTCTATATGCTGTTTGGCTATAGCATAAGGACCTCCTGTATCTGAGCAGTGCATTAACACCATTAGTCGAAAAGGAACAACAGTATTCAAATCTGGGTACAGACATGGCCTTAACTTCACAAGAGACATTCGTTGTCGGGGATTTATGGGCCGTATGCATCTCCGCAATAACTGCAACACCGGCAAGAATTACAACAGGAATACATCTGACCCACTGTGTAAAGCAGCAGCCAACTCTCACCTCACCCTAACAATCACCACCAAACCACCTCAAACGAGAACACCCATATTCCACTCAGATTTTCCAAGTCTTCAGTGGATTTACAAAGTTATGCCTAAATTGCCCTGGGTATTTTTCAGTCTCTTGCAGGAGAGACTTTCTGTATAGCTCAGTAGTGGTATTTTGGCTTCCTCCTCCCTTTTGAGTCTTCCAAAATATTTAGATACAAAGTAAGCTGTGTGCACACTCACAAATCCGTGGCAGAACTGCCACCTTCATCGGCCACTCTTACTGCACTATTACCAAGTCAGACTTTTTATATTACAAGTTTGGATATAAAAATAATCTACTTATACACAAAAGGAATCACAGTACAAACAAACTTAGACAAACCAGAAATGGAGAAATCCCCCAAAGGGAGTGGGGAGAAAGCCTTCATGGACTTTTGCATTTTTTTTTCAGCAGCTACATTTGAAAATATTTGGTATTTCTATTTTCAGTAAACAGTGTTTTGTCGTCTTTAAATAGGGAGAGAAAGAACAGGGAAGAAAAGGGGGAGGGGGGTCCATGAAACCAGAGAATGATCTTGCCTTGAGATAAAGGACTTTCTCATCAAAGGCTAAAGCTTTTAATCTGTATGTTAACACTGACTACAAAGCCAACTCTTATTAGCAGAAGAGCAAATAAGAACTGTGTGTTAATATTCCTCAATCATAGAAACTACTGAATTAACAAGAATAAGTCACATATAAGTTTGAAGAAGCTAGTTTCGAAATAGCTGTACAAAAATATAAAAGTCTATAAATTTTTTTTCCTTGTTGTTGTTTTGTTTGAAGCCTGTGTTGATCCTTGGAAACATCACATGCATAATAATACATCAACTTGAAAAGTGGCAACTAAGGAATTAGATATCTATAGCTTTTCTTTTTTTTCCCTCTTTACATATATACACGTTACAATAAAAATAATTTTATTTTGGTTGTTTGGTGGAAGTATACTACAACAAGCTAAATAACTTTTTTTTTTCTTCCTTTTAAATTCTCAAAGTTGAAAACTATTTTACCAATAGCTTACTAAAATCCAAATATATTAAAATCTCCTACAGTTAAGTGCAGAGAAAAAAAGATTTTAAAGACTCCGAGACAGTCACCAACTTATCTACCATGGAAGCGAACTACAAGAACAGCAAAAATAATATTGTTATGTATGAATGCTCCTTCTGTAGATAATTGGACCCAAACAAAAAAATTCACAGTTCAGTAAGATCCCTAACCCTGACCTTTAATTTTTTTTCTTTTTTTTTTTTCTTTTGTTTTTACATTCAGTACAGTATCATATAAGCTGTGCAAAACTTTACTTAGACTGGCAGTTCGCCATATCAGTTGCATTTGTCTTTGGTACAAAAATAAACAATCGCATTAATGTGCAAGTATTTGTTTTCTTCCGGCCAAAGTACCGAAATTGAGTTTTCTAGAGCCATCTTTTATACAATACATAGACTCTGTGGCATATATCTACATTTTCAACATATTCCTATATACATTCAAAAATTTTAAGAGCTGGAACAAATACATTAAAACCTATAATCTTGCCATCTATACAGCTTGGTTTTTCCCCTCAGGGTTTTCTTCATACAAAACTTTACCAGCTTATACTGATAGCTCTCCCCCCAAAATACAAGGCACAAAGAATATACTTTATTTCTCTTGCTTGCACAGACATTTAAATACTATATTAAGCTCAGAAAAATTAAAGTCTTATATGGCACACTAAGCTCTAATGCCACGTGTGCTATGTACAAGTCAATGGTTGCAAAGAAAACTTAACTAGTTTAAGAACAAAACAAACTCCAATTAATTAAAAAAAATCCCTAAGTTGACAGCTTTAACAAAACAAAAAAGCTTCCTCTCATTTTACTTGGAGCATAAACCTGTCAAAATGTCTGGCATATGCTAAAATTCTTTTACCAGCAAACCCATGGTTTTGCTTCTAAAACAAACGTGACATATTCTGGTCCTAGACAACTTAATTTTAAAAAGAATCTTCATTTCTGTATTTAAGCTTAAAGCAGCTTTGAAACTATCCTGTTTATGGTCCAAAAATGCTATTAAGCATTTTATATCATGCTTTGATTTCGTTTCCTATATTGTTATTTAAAAAACAACGGAACCTAATTGTAAGTGTTTACATAATGCTAAACTGACATGCAGACCAGAACGCAATTTACAATGGAGTACTTGACAACACAGGTAGAAGCTGACCGATGAGAGCAGCTGAAGTTGCGTCTTAAACTTTTGACATTGGTATTCGTAGCCCTACAAGGCCACCAGTGGGGTCTCCTTCTGCAGTCTTCTCTAAAACCTGATTCACAAACTCTGATGTCTGTCCAGCTACAGGTAGTCCTAAAAAGGGAGGGTAAGTAAACATGCTGTAAGGTTACTACTTTGTAGGTGTTTGTACATTCCTCTAAATAATACAAAGCCAATTAACACTTTGGGTAGTAATCAACCAAAAGGCAGACAACTGAAATTAGGAAGTGCTTCTTTCTTTTCTCTATTCCAGAAATTGTCAGCAATTTAACTTCTCGTAAATTATGCATCTCTGTACATAAAAGCACACACATGAAGTTTACTGCTTACCAAGAGTGTCTTTAATAAGTACGTTCAATTTCTGTTCCATGTTGACTCCTCTGTCATCTTTAGGTACTTGCACCCGATTAACAATTTCTTGTTTAATGGAGTTGATCACAAACAGTAAATTATCTGCAAGAAAAAAAAGCCTGGATTAGATTTACAGTGCATTTCTGCTGGAGCAAGTGATCCACAGATGTCCAGACACTTTTATCTGTGTCACAACACACTTACTGTAAAAGTAAGATGTGATATTTTACATCTGTAAACAGTAACAATATTTACATTACACGCAGACATTTACATAATTTGTGTCTGTAAAGTAGCTCAACACTGCAGGCAAATTTACATACACTTTATGGAGTGGACTGGGTTTTGTACCAATGAAACTGGGGGGGTTGTACCAACACTTTTTTCTCTCTAAACTGTCAGGTACAACTCAGGTTACATGATGGTGCAAAACACACACTTGTCCAAACAACACAAAAATTAAGATGTGAAGAGTTGTATTTACCATATTCCGTGTTGAGACCCCAGAGTTTTACTTTATTGGCTTCATACTGGGCTTTCTTTTTTAGTCTACAAGCCCTATAGTAAGAAGAGGGGAAGAATTAGAACACTAACAAAAATTTCAGAGCACTACGAGCATCTGCTTGTTAGCCACATGAACTCATCAACCAATACTGCCAGTGCTGTGACATACAGAATCATCTATCTATTCACTCACCATGACTGAAAGCACTCTGCTACCTGGACTTGCTAACATTGCACACTTGGGGATTTTGTCACTGTATGAAGCACTTACCTTGCAGCTAAGCAAGCCAGTTTTCAGTTGAAATACGTTGTTATCTAAGGAACAGGCAAACTACCTTTTTGAAGTGCCAGCTGCCCCACTTTTTGATAAACTGGTAATTAGCCCATTGCAGGAACTGCCTTGATGAAGCAGAATCTCAGGGCAAGATTAGTTAGATCGTACTCAGTTGCAGGAATCCAAGTTTACCCGTACCTGCAAGGGTTACCCAGTACATACCTGGAAGCTAGCTTGTTCTTTTCTTTTCTTGACCTTGGTCTGGCAGTTAGGGGAAGTTCACTGACTGGTGTCAGGTCACTGATCACCTTATTCAACTTCCTCAGTTCATTACCAATCTGGAGAAGTTTTCTGGGATTGGGAGTCAGGTCTTCTACATCAGTCCTCCGTGACTTCTTTGCTGCATGTTTCCCTGTTTTAAATATGCAGAAAGATGAGCTGGGAATTGACACAACACGTACGCAAACCTGCAAAAAACAACTTACTTTTTTTTTTTGGGGTGCACTTTTTGAAGTCACTCTATTCATTACAAAATATGGACTGGAATAATATGTGGTGCCTATGGTGTTTCATAATAGAAAAAGCACTTTCAGACAACTTGCTTTGTACCATTATTATATCCAGATCAGATAAGAGCAAATACTGCTGGCCTGGCTACTGGATGTGATAGACAGTATAAACAAAACTATGCTGAAAAACCCACGTCACAGGTTCAAAGCCAGTTCTTCTGCCACAAGTCTAACTTGCTAACTCATGTGTTCAGCCAGTATACCCTCTTGCATGCTCAGGTTGATTGAATTCCTAATATTACTGGTTTTATACCAAGAGTGAGTGTCCAGGTCTGGTACTGAAGTTATCTACAGTGGGGTTGAAATTAAATATCCACATTAAAGGTGTTAAATAACTATTATATGTATTTGAAGCTGTTTAAGGCCTCCTTTTCCTGAGGAAATACATCTATTTAATGCAAAACCTTTATTCCTTAAGATCTTCTGCCAAGACTCTGTGCCTTTTTCTGTATTTGTATTAAAGTGTCATGTGTTACAGAGACTAGCATAAAAATTTTAATTAAACTAAAAATATCAGAAATATTTATTAGAGATGGTAATTTAAGCAGTACTCATCTGAGGTAGTAGATGACCTTGGGACATGCCTGTACATGGAAATAAAGAAAAAACTCCTGCATTTATTACATTCTGCAGCTTCTGGATGCTAAGTAGTGTTTGATTCTACAAATCCCTTGGACAAGAACCTGATTTACAGGTCACTTGCTCCTCCCAAGTGCCTGGTGGGTCTGAGTCCTCAAAGCACATTTGGTTATTTGTCACTTAATACATATAAACCTTCGTAAGAAAGATAGGGACTTTAGGTACTGATATTTCACCACAAAATAAATAGGCATATAAAACATAAGGAAATTTGTAAACAAATTACCCTTTTGGTTTAACAGAAGGTAATTTTCATCTGTAAGGGAACATTAACATTACAGTCAGGGAAGCTGGTTTCATTTTCTACTTCAAAATGGAGCAAGCTACCAAAAAGGTCCTGTGACAACAATCAGTCCTAAGAGTGGTTTGTTCTGGGTGACAGTCGTCATATGTGCAGTACAGCAAATTAATAATCAGAAGGTTATGGGAATAAAACACAATTATTAGACCAATTAGTTAAAGTTTCTAATAGGGTATATTAAATAAAAAGTTTATTCAGCATAAAGAACAGTAACTGCTTCATACTGCAGTCTACCTATCGGTGGGAGAAACAATTAGGGAGGAACAAAAAGAGACAGCAACTGCCTGTCCTTTAGTTCATATTAAAAGTGAACTTTGCATCTCAGATCACTCTCAGCTTACTTTCAACACAAGCAAGATTGAAACTAACAGCTACGAGAAGCAAGAATTAGTCAAGTGATCCTTCCAATATATTTAACACATGGCACTCAGAAAATGTCACACTCTTGGTTGGAGTTTCCACTGAAAACCCTTGGAAGTTACAATTCTCAATTCATCCACCACCTTCTGGAAGAAACCACACTCAAAGTCCTTACTGTTCATTCACTGTGCCCTCCTTGGACACTGTGCAGATCTCCGCTAACTGACCAACAGACTTACAGTGTTCTAATGATTTATTTTCATGGCCAAAGCACAACTTTTCAGCACTTGTGGGGATGGAAGCTTGGCTACTGAAGGTAGGACTCTGTTCTTACCATGATGAAGACCATTCTTTTGATACACATTACTCGGTAGTGTATCTCGATTCCACTCAGATGGCCTCAGCATTCTCTCCTGTTGCGATGGTGTTAGTTGCTCGCTGTACTCCCAGAAATATCTCCGCTTGCCCCTCTTCCGAGAGGATATTGCAGTAATTTCTTTTAAATCCTCCACAGAATCATTTTCATACCCTAAAAGGATGCATTGCACTGTTTATATCATGTTGACAGCACTGTTTCGGGCCTTTTAAGGGTGGACTGAGTATTTCAGTTAAGAGCAGAATAACAGACAAGCCCTAACAGACTTTGTTTTCAGCATCAACTACTACAGGTACTTGCCTTAAATCCAGCGATAAACACTGAGGAAGTGATGGTGCTTCATTAGTTGAAAAGAGACAGATTAGTTATGCATTGAAAGCCCCTTTATATTCTCTGACCCCTTAAACTCTATTGCTCCTCTCCCTGCCAATCCCACAACTGCAGAGTACAGACAACAGCTGTTAGGAGAGCGCTCTTCCATCCCTACAACCTTCTCCATGCATCTGCTGGATCATAATTCCAACTTGTTTTCAGTTTTTAATTAATCTCCAATTGAAAAGCATGGAAAGAAAATCAAGTAATAAAAATGGATTAGCAAAAAACTAATAAAGCAAGCAAAAACATTCAATCACAGAATACTGTGAGTTAGAAGGAACCCATTAGGGTCGTTGAGTCTCACTCCTGCTAATAAGTGAGTGTGAATACCTTTGGGAAATAAAATAAACCACCCATCTCTATTAGACTAGAGAAAGGGGCTCTCTTATCAGGACAATGACCTAAAGCCCGTAAGAAAAGCCCATTTAAATCAAAGGGATTTGGACACAAGCTGTTCAATCTCTTCCTCACCCCTTTAGGGCGATGAAGAGAAATAATCCACACTAAATCTACACAATATTTTAGAGGTATATTCTGATGCCTATCTCATGGATATGATGAGCTGTTTGTGCAGTACATGGAAACCCTGATGCCGCTATCCACACTGCATTAATATTTATACCATAATTATGTAAACACAAACTGCAGTTTTTATTTTCTGAAGCATATTCACGATTTAAAAGACAACACGTACTGTTAAAAAACCCTCAAACTACTCCCTCTTTTTTTTTCATGAAAATGCTGTATGCTTGTCTTTACATTAAAAAAAAAGACAACAAACATTTCAAACCATCACAGACACTGACTTAACTTTACCACTGAATGGACTGTGAGCTTAACCAAGGCTTCATCTCCTGTGCTTGAGCTCTGCTTCATCTTTTAACAGTAGCACCAAGAACACATTCTTCTTTTCAAAACAGCCCATTCAATTAGTCTGCTTGCACTTGAAAAAACAGTTGAAAGAAGAAAACTAATCTTTCCTGCTTTGGTCTGACTCTCACCTCAAAACCCAAAGTATGAGTAGAAGTTAGGTATGGAGAGATGTAAGCAGTTCTAAAGCTCTGTTTCTAATCATTTCATCAGCACATTTACTTAGATTCTCCAGATTGTTAAAAAAGTTCTTTAAAGGCAATCAACAATGAACCATATTTTACATTTTTCTTGTATAATCAAAATAATGACAGTTTACATTAAATATAATTTCAAATGCCATAAATACTTGTAACTGTACTTCCATCTTACCCAAATGCTGTTTGACACAAATATCAACATAGTCTTAAAAAAAATCCCCAACAATTCCCACTTGAAAAAACATCAAAGACATATAACTCATTATGTAGTTATGTACAAATTCAGCCCATCTTCATGATTACACAGAATTAAGCCAATGGAGGAAAACAAATCTCTTTAGGAGCTGATGTGTATGAATGTACAAGGTTAAAATCAAGACTTCCTGTTTGCTTATTTAAACAGTAATTAAGTTAGCAACTTAAATTGACTTAATGCATCCTGCCTTCCAACTCTAACACTGACCTGCTATAATTTTAAAGCTACATAGAAGAATCCAGTGCACTAACTATGTCCTAACCCAGCCTGTAACACAAAGGAGTGCAAACCAATCTCTTTAGCTTTTCTGCATGGTATTTATTTTCCCCCAATTCTCCTCTTAGTAAAGATGATAGAAGGACTTACTTTCTTTGGTGGGTTTCTGAGAAATCTGAGAGTTCCTGTATTTACCTTTCAAGACCTTTGCAATGTCCTTACTATGTCCTTACTATTGTTTTGAGTTTAAATTCACAAGGGTTAAATTAAGACAGAACAGGACAGACATTACTTCTGCACCCTACCAGATTAAAAGAAAAAACTGTTCCACCAAAGCAAAAAGAGAAAACCCCTTCTCTACCAGTTAATCATACTGACTTCTGTCAAACTGGTTTTGAGTATTTTTCCCCCAGTTCAGGTGCTCAGAGTAGATGCAATGCAACTTCTTTAAACCACCTCGACATCTCTACAAGCACTTTTCCCTTTCAGATATTTCTCCTCCGATGCTATTAAAAACTCAGTCTGTTGTCGCATCTCCCATTTCTGGAATCTCTTGACTACTTGATAGGAAAAGTAATCACAAATACTTCTATTAAATGAGATAAGTAAAATAAACTTTTTTTTACCATTACTAGTGTTAAGTATCAGAAAAGGCCTGGGCTGATAATTCCCATAAATAAACTAACTTCACAGGTGACCAAAATTAGTAAATTTCTATCATGGTGATAATAAGTACCATTGTTGTCCGAACCTGCCAGCAGCCAGTCATATTTTTAGTTATTTCTCCAGGTATCTGAAATTCACTATATCAAAATATGCCCTCAGACAACACTAACACTTCAGCAAAGCATTTAATGCACTCTAAAAACACACAGAAAGTAGAATAAACAAAAGTAAAATGTGCACAAAATACATCAGAGTAAGGTGTTTTCCTTTCAGTAAATTATGTCTTCAGTATAAAGTCATTTTGGTTTCAGGACTAAGAAAGGTTAAATCTTCCTGGGCCAAACCTACTTTTAGAAATGTTATCCACACCATTTACCTTTGCTCTGAAGGCAAAACAGCAACACAAACTACAAGAGTGACATAATTAAAATACCTGCAGACAATAACTTCTAAAATAACCACAACACAGTGAACTTTTAATACCACCATACTTAAGGTGACGGGCTTCACTCAATCACAGGTCTAGTAAGCTTGTATAAGTCAAGTTCCTCAGTTACTGTATTGCAACATGAAGTTGTATTTAGAAGGTGACAGCAACTGCTTGTCAGTAAAATGAAAAAATGGCAAAACACTTAATGTAATTCCAGCTGAAATCTCAGCATTTTAACAAGCATTTTCAAGGTTATCAGGCTTTCTGTGCAAAATGCCTCCATGGGTTGCAAAGCACTGTGCACTACAGCAATCAATGCAGAGCTGTAATAGCTACTCGAAAGCTCCAGAAAGTAGAGGGAGTTCAATTCAGAAGAAGGGAGGAAGAGGTTTTAAAATACTAATAAAAATCCTGTTATGTACATGTAGAAGTAACACAAAGGGCATAATGCTTAACGAGTTTAATGGCAGCTCAGGAAATGTACTTAGAAAATAATTTAATCTAAGAGTTCATGGTGATAAACACTGACAAGCTTTAGGGAAGCTGCTCTTTTGAAAAGGTCAACATTTCAGCTGCTTTTCCCTATGAAGTTAGTTATTGCCTAGTGTCTGAATACCTTGATCTTACACTCTATCACAAAGCATTTATAAAACGTCACTACTGTAATACTTTCTACAATGAAACTAATACTTGGTTACAGTCCTCTTCCTTTCCCTTCAAGTTTTATTTTTACACAACATTACCGCTTTGTTACCTTCTAGGTGAAGGTTAGTTCTTATTTCTGTTGTTAAGGTTCCATTTCTACATGCAGCAGTGAGGAAGTCAGTATCCTTTGAAGACTCACTAAGTGTTACTGCTGAAAACCATCAAGAAATGGTTCTGTTAGTTTCAGTGGTAGGTATTCTTTGGATTCTCTGGAAAACTGTACCTACACTAGGACTTCAGTAATTATGGAATTACTTTGCTCAGCTATGATTTAATACCAGCTATCAAGAGATACAACTCTGGATAAATAGAAAGTCGCAATCTACTGAAGCACATGAAGCTCTCCACATCCTATCATCACAACTGCAGATAGCTGCTCTACAACCTTAGGCTATGAGCTAGGCTTCCGGTATTCTCTAATTATTTTTGTTGCATGACCACGCTTAACACAGTGTTCCTTAGAACAGGGCAACAGAGACCTCACACAGTTTTTATTGATCAGAATTTGCAAAGCAGTTAGAAAATCTGGGATGAAAGTTCATCATTTAAGATCAGTGTTGCTCATCAGTAACTCTAAAATATTCAAAAGCATTCTTTCCCACGGGGGAGGCAAATCCATTAACCTCCATGTTAACAAAGCCCAACATTGCTGGTACCTGGTTCTGAGAAAGTATCGCTGATGTCGTCATCTTTATCATCCTCATAATCTTCCTCCTCTTCATCATTTTCAGACAGCTCGTGTTCACTGCCAAATCCTTCATCACGGTCCTCATCTTCAATATCATCCTCATCATCATCATCCTCCTCAGGGTCCCCTTTGGCAGACTGTTCACCCAAACTGTCTGTTACAAAAAGTGAATAGTTGTGCTCTTCTTTCTTCTGTGAAGAATCTGACACTGATGTGCTAGCAGAAAGACTGCTCTCTCCCACAATAAGCCCTGGAGTTTCCTGGGGTGGACCAAGGAGCAGTTCTTGAGTCTCTTTAAAAGGCAGAACAGGAGGTGTACTGTGACTGTGTGGGGACTCGATTCCTTTTCTTTCTTGTCTCTTTGCTACAGCACCACAGTAGCAGGTGTTCTCCTTTGCTGCATCAGCATGTGTCTGACTCAGCACTGGTCTGCTCTGTGGTAAAGGATTGATCTTTACTTTTGCCTTTTTAACATAGTCTTTACATTCCACATGAATGTTCACCTTTTCATTGTTGTACACATTGGTTTTCGCCATGATTTGTGTACTGGAAGCAGGCTGAGTTGCGGGTTTGCTTGCCTTCTGAACACAGTCTGACAACGGTGCCTCAGCCTGAACATTCTTGGAGGAACAGACTGGGGCGGCTGCTCTGGTTGCAATCTTTTTGCCAGGTAAGAATGAATTTAAAGGGTTTTGTTTTACACTAAAGAGCAAATCAGGGTAATAGAGTGAATCAGAAACAGGCTGTGAGTCCTCACTGTTAAGCTGAGCCAGTGTTGGTGTTTTGCTTATCACCTCTTCATCTTGGTATGGGCTTGAGAAGTCATCAAGGCCCAGGTAATCCACCTCTTTTGTTCCCCAGATGTCATAGCTGGTTAATTTAGTGTATTTAGTTAAATCTTCACAGTAGGTGTCCCACTGCTCCCACTTTGAGGTGAGAGCAGCTTCTTTGTCCAGGATGTCCGTAAAAGACTCCAAGTTCTCAAGGTCTTTGCAGTCCTCCATGGAAAGTAAGTTGTCTCTGGAGCTTTGCTGATAGTCCATTTCTCTGTCCTGTGCATAACAAAACAAGTTAAAAACTAATACAGGGCCGTGCCAATTATCTTTTCCTGGAAGCATTCAAAACCAGTTTATATGTGGCACTTAGGGACATGGTTTAGTGGCTGACTTGGCAGTGTTAACAGTTGGATTTGATAACCTAGAAGGTCTTTTCAACCTTAGTGATTCTATGACTATCTGTCCTCTACTTAAACTAGTATGATGAGCTCAACTTCAGAGAAGTTTAATAATATGAAGACTCCTTAACTTACAACAAAAAACTTATTTTGAGAGTCATAATAAAGTCCAGATTCCATGCATCTGCAGCAGATCCTTCAGAAAAGACTGCTAAAGATAAAAAGTCCAACGCTGTTGGATTCTTTTTCTTCTATTGTAAATGCATCTGGTAATCAGGAGCTAAGCTACTACCAATATCCATGCATTCAGAGTGCAGAAGAAATCACAGGCAAGCTGTTCGAGTCTCCATTAACCTAGGTCAATCTTTGCTGGTTGCTTAACAGCAGTTCCTGGAAAAACTTATTCTAACATGGTATCTTAATGACTATGAGCTACCTTTTCTTCCTTAATGTAGGGGAAAAAAGCTAAAAAAGTGCTAGTATAAGGAGCTTATGAGTCAACTCTTCTTTTGCTTCCCCTGCATTCACAGCTTGAGTGAAGAAGCAGAGAGTTGCTCTTGCAGAAAAAAAACCTAAAACTGTAAGGAATAGTCTCAAGCATCATTGTATAATGTCAACACAGCTCTGTTTGAGACTTGTGCATCAGGCTTCTTCTGACGGCCAGCTTTAACAAGCGTCTATTGAGGAGTCACCACATTTGCTGGACAAGCAGTTAGGCTCTTCTCTAATCAGCAGCTAGCAGTAATGAATAATCTTCTAGCACTCTTGAACAAATACCCCTTCATTACTACACAAACTCTGGGCATTAGTCAAGGAGAGGAAGTTGTGCACACACACACAGACCTACCAGTTCATACATGAAGTCTGGATCTGAACTGCTCGCCAAGAGATCCGTGCTCATCAGAGTCTGCTCTGAAAACACGTGGCTCCGAAAGGCATCCCCAAAAGGAGGGTCCATTCCACTCACACTGGGCTACAACAAAATCAATACTGACATTTGAAGCATGCTATAAAAAGGCACATTCTTTTCTTCAACAAAGCATAAAGACTGTTGCCATTTCATCCAAGTCTCCGAATTTGGGCTGAACTTGCCATCTGGAAGGCTTTTACCTACACAGATAAGCACGTAATTTCCCAGAGCCAGAGAACGTTTAAAGAGCAGCTAACAACATGCAGCTCTTTAATCAAGGGGTACGTTTGTACTCATCATACAGCAAGAGCACTACTCCTTCATTCTTTTTTGTTGGTTTGAAATTTTCATGCCTTTGCCAAGTTCAGGGATATGTTAGCATTTGTAGAAGAGGAGAGTGAGTATTGGCAAGATCTGTGAGTATCAATAGGCACTACATGCTTGCAAAACCTTTGGCCTAATACAAACTACTTGGTACTAAAGCAACGCTGCCCATTTTCAGAATCATTAGAACTCACAAAACTTCCACCTGACCTTGTAACAAAAGCAAAAGTTATTATGACTAAATCAAGAGTGTTATACATCTCTTGAGAATAAAGTGGAACTTTGCAAAAAAACATTATGCAGGATGACTAGGCATGCAGGGAATGGGCATCAAGGCTTTCTGCTACATTTAATTCCAGACCTTTATTTCTCTCCTAGACACACTCGCCCTGAGGGTTGGGAAGGGAGAAACACTGTACTGCTGAAAGTCATTCAGTGTGCTGATGTGTGAATCACTGCAGTAATAAAAGGCTGTTCTCCAGGCATCCACCCTCTTCAAGACGACAACTCTGCTGAATCTTGCTGTGTAAACAAATAACAGCACCAAGAACAGCACCAAAGCTTCCACCACAGACACTACTGGGACCCTAAAAATATGCTCCATTTATATCTTATGAATTCTCCCTGATGATGTCAGTCAAATTTGATCTTAAACTTTTTTTTTTTTTAAATAAAGAAGCAAAATTATTTAATGAAGCAAATAATATAGTAACAGACTTACCTGAGGCATTTCCAAGCCCAGATTCCCTAAATCCAATTCCAAACTTCTTGGTTTATTCACTTGTAGATTCTTTTCCAGCTTTACTTCAGTTTTAGTGAGTTTACAAAATCGATTTTTCCTTGGGATAACTTCAATTTACCCTGACGGAGCTCTTCTATTTGTAGATTTCTGTGTAGAAGAAACACAGCAAACCCCCAAGGAGGTAAGCAATCCTTCATCAAAAAGGTGGTACTTAAAAACCAAGAAAAGTGAGGTAAGTACCAGAATTTCCCCTAAAAAGTGATTATTTTTTGGTGCTGGAATATATAGCAATTTTGTTCTCTGGACATCTTTCACTGAGTGAAAAGCCACAGATGCTACAGAATAAAGTTCCAGCAAAACCCTTTTTGGCTGAGTTACATTTTGCTACCCTTTTTTCCTCAGTACTGAGACCACGAGCTCAAAAGACCTATGAAAAGAAAAGCCTCCCTAATTGGAAATAATGACTGGCAAACTGCTGGGTGTTCAGGAGAGAAACAATCTTTATGACTAATATAACAGAGCCAATACATTCTAAAAATGTCTCAGGCAAAGGTCTCAAATTCTAATTTCAGACTAGGCAGTAATACTGCTTCAGCATTATCTTCTCCTTTTCTTAAGAGATTAATCCTTCCAGGACCAGATATCAATCACACATACAGCAACATCTAGCGGCGCAGGGATTACAGCAAGCAATGTTCACCACCCAGCAGCAGAGGAGGGGAACACAGACTTTCCCAACAGAGGGAACATTCAGAGTTGTCTGACAATTTGACTTTTCCATTAATTTCAAGTGAGGGACATGTAGAAATTGGTCCAATTTACCTATTAGTACTTTTACCAGTTTAGTAGTTTCTACAGAGCCAGTGCTACCTCAAATGTACATCTAAAGACATTTCTGAGCTTCACATCCTGCAAGGATGTAAGGAAAAACTGACTTGCATAAAAGCAAGCACATTAGCCTTCAGTAACTATGTCTACACTAAACATATTGCCAAAAACTTGTAAGTTAATGGGAAGTAAAAAAGAACAACCTTATATTGCAAAAACAATAGTCCAAAAAAAATCCAACAGTCCATAGCATCAAACCTTTCTATCTTCTGTAACTACACTGTCTCCAAGGATGCTGTTCTTGTATTTTCTTGTTTGCCTGCAAGATCCCAACCCTTAGATAAAATTCTCTTCAATAAAAAAAAAGGCAGTTTTAAAGGAGCATAATAAAACTCCAAACCACCGATTTCATGCAGCATTTTGGCATTATGAGCTAAAATATATTTGTTTCCTTAAGCAGAATTCTTAACTCAGAATTGCTCCTAAGTCAAACTCAAGTGCAGTTTGCTCAGGCTACGCTTATTCTCTAGTTTTGAAAACAAATAGTAAAGAAAAGTGTTCTCCCACAGCACAGCTACACTCAGAACCCTCCACCCACCAGCACATGACAGCATCCCCGTGATTATTCCTACTTTCAGATAATACCTCAGCAATTTTGTTATAATCAGCATATGGAACATCGGACTGTGGTAAAATCAGACACTATGCCACAAAACAAAACAAAAAAGTACTCATTTATCAAAACTTTGCTTTTCAATAGCACCTAGTAGATCAAGAACAACAATTACAGTCTAGTTACATGCAAGTTCTCAGTAAAACCACATCACCGCTGCCACAGCAAGTCATTCCTTGTTGAGTCTGTGTCAAGTAAGAGCCACTTCCTTCAGAGAAAATTTCCTTTCTGTTCTAAAATGTTCAGAGAACTCCTTATTTGTCTTAAAGTGACATTTAAACTTAGGTTTGTGTTCCAGGGCAACATGCCTCAACAACCCCCATCTTCTTTCACCCAGCAAATTCCACACTGTAGAATTAGTCTTTACTATGCTGTTAAAAGTGACCCAACAGCTAATGCACTTCCCTGCCTGGCCCGATCTGGAAGAAAGGATCTGTTCTTTAAAACAAATTAACAATATTAAACAATATTATGTTAAAAGAAAGAGGACAAAAGGGTACCATTCTACACTTAAGTAGTAAGTTACCTTCTCTCCACACAGAGTGGCAGAGCTTGCTGCCTTTTTGAACAGAACATCAGATTAACACTTTGACATCAACACCAGAACACCAACACCACCATCTGCATTCACATGGGAGACTGTCAGTTCTGCTACTGCACGACAGAAAAGGGAAGTGAAGGAGATGTTTGCTGCTTCTTGACTGGTTACTCTTTGTCTCCCCTAGAACACATACCTGAAACTATTTCACCATGTTTCACATATAGGAAAGAGGGGTGAAACTTAATCTGTTCTGGCACTGATGTCAGTTACAACTGACTGATGCTTGCAAGTGTCAGGACCAAGAAGATTTTGGATAACTTAATATTCAAAACAGATATTAAATGTTCAAAATACCTTTTAACTGGGATGATCTTTCAGCTATAAACTTATAGCACCATTCAGAAATGGCAGTGTATGTCCTCTTGGGTCAAAACTGTATCAGCTATTTTCCCCCAATTCTCTTTATATTTAATTTTTGACATCTCAGAATATTAATATTTAATTAATGATCTAGGATCATTAGGATCTCTTTCAAGTATTCTACAATGTAAGATTTTTCTTGGTACCTCTATGGAAGGGAGAAACGTGGTGAGGGCATAAAAAGACAGACAGTGTCTCAGGGTGTTGCATGGTGTTGGCATGCTTCATGCTCTCAACAAAACAGACCTACTTCTCTTTCTACACTTCCCCAAATCATCAATATCTTTACTGAAAGACTCTCCGTGTTCACACTTAACTACCAGTACTTCTGTACATCTTTATTTACTGGTTGATGAAGTAGAAGTCAGTGACACATAAGGAAGCACAAGTGTAAAATCTCACTGTGAAGGAACTTTGTAGATGGTAGCTGAAGTCCCGTTTTTACCAAATTCATTGATTTTGGCACTCTTGGCCCCAGACCAAGTCAGAACAGCATAGCAGAGCTGTTCCATTCTCTACGACGAACACAGATTTGAATGAACTGAAAGATCTGTGGCACAGCTCAAGAACAGCAGTGCAAGAATTAATGAATATAAATACAGCAGGATTTTCTACTTCAGGACCATTTTCATTAATGTCTTACATCAGCCCTTCCCAAATGCAGAGATCAGAGGTGAAATCCTGTATATGTTTCACAGCAAGATAACCGCAGGTGGAATAGACAGCCCGCGGCAGCGCGCAGGGTGCTGCCGCTCCTTTTGGCAGCCGCCTGCGGTTAAATCAGATTAAGGTGATTAAGGAGCCAGTGCCTGAGCTGGTTCCGTGTCTGCCGATTCTTGAGTCACATCAGCATGGAGCTGCACCCCTGCTTCTGGGAGACGGCTCATTCATTCACTTGGGCATAAGCAAGGCCAAGACTTCTCAGGAACTGCTATGCAGCTCATCTAACAATTAAGAATTTGGGGTATTGATGGAAGCAGGCATATATAAACTGGTTAAAATCCCCATCAGTCATCAAGAAGTAACCACAACTGTTCTATATAGCATTAATAATTCATCAATTGAATGACAAATGCTAATAAAAATCCTCTGCATTTATATTTAATGTTTAGAAACATGCATTTAGAATAATTTTATAGTGGTCCCAAGACACCTGGGAAGACTGAACTTTGAAGAATCTAATGGTAAGCTCATTACACGACATTATAGATGCAGAAGTACACTTAAACTGCCAGACACCAGGACCTAAACTCAGAACACGGAGCATTAAGACATGTGGCCGTTACCATAGACATGCCACTTCCCTAGACTACTGAATCACCTTTCTGCAACAGCAAAGGCCCTGTAAGAGACAAACTTAAACTGCAAACTTTGAGCCTGACAACTCTGAAAGTCTTCCTCAGTCACCTGTAAGAATTGCTTGTACTGCAGCTTTAACTGAAGTTGCTATTTCTGTCTCAATTCAGATGTGTATTTTGTACAACGTGAAAGGCACAGAGCGTTGCTACACCATGCTGTTGATTGTACAGTGCTTATTATCACAGCAGCTAAATGCCTGTTATAAATACATTACATGAATAATTACACTTTTCATGATGGTGACTGCATCACACAGCAGCTTGCTGAAGTTACAGGTCTGATGCAGAAAGAAAAACAGCACGTCATAAGAGCTGGTCAATACTGAAGCTACAGATTTAGGTGAAAACATTAAAAAGATGTGACTGAATTTAGGACAATACTCAAAATGCACAAAAACTATGCACTATGCCACATTTTAAAAGAAGCAGTATGAACTATGCAGCATTTGCTGTATTTGAACATTTTATGAAGATACAAGTTCTCCTATGTTTCTCTTGAAACTTTTTCCTTCCACGATTTGTGCCAATTTGTTTCCTATTACAGAACACACTCTGCTCAGTGCAGGCTTCAAGTGTAGAACTTTTTTTTCTTAGTTTTGTTGCTGAGTGTAATGTTCTTTCCCCCCCACACACACCTTCTTTCTACACTTCACTTGTTAGCCAGACATTTTATTTTTTTGGTTAACTTTTCTCCCCAACCGCAAAGTCACTTAAGTTTTCTTTTGTGGTTACGTTTGCTTGGGGTTTTTAGTTATGCTTTGCCTGTTTAGCGTTTTTACATGTTGGGGGTTTTTTGTAGTAGATGAGGAAACCAGCACAGACATAAGAAGTCTTCCTCTTCAGGTAGTCTACAACTACCTGAAAGGAGGTTGTAGCCAGGTGAGAGTCAGTCTCTTCTCCCAGGCAACCAGCAAGAGAACAAGGAGACACAGTTTCAAGTTGTGCTGGGGGAGGTATAGGCTGGATATTAGGAGGAAGTTCTTGACAGAGAGTGATTGGCATTGGAATGGGCTGCCCAGGGAGGTGGTAGAGTCGCCATCCCTGGAGGGGTTCAAGAAAAGACTGGATGGGGCACTTAGTGTGCCATGGTCTAGTTGACTGGATAGGGGTGGGTGATAGGTTGGACTGGACGAGTTTGGAGGTCTCTTCCAACCTGGTTGATTCTGATTTCTCTGTTTTCACCCAGCCTCATTCATTCAATCGTCCAAAGAAGCCAAGTCCCTCCACTCCTCTCATCTTCCTGTATCAGAACACCAGCATATCTAAGACATCATGCCCTTTGCTTCCTCTATCCTGGAGAGCAAACATCATCTGAAATTCAGAGTTTGATAGAGCACAGCCATTTAAGAGAACTGAAGATACAAAGACTGCTTCACTTCTCTTTAACCTCTTCCCTTCATGAAAGGGAAACTGCTGCCTCGCTGACTTTGTTCCTTTTTCTCTGCTGACCTTACCTTCCCCCCTCAGCATTATTTTTCTAAACTGACTTGTCTGCAGCAGACTGACTTCAAGCTCTGGAAGTGACACCACTAAACTGAAGCTCTGGTCTCCAATCACACACACATCCCGGGTAAAAGAGCTGATGAACCACTAAACAGAGAGCAGTACATGGATTGTTTGAATTCATGCCTCTACACATCAAAGGCAGCTACCCAGCTTTGGAGAGGTATTCCATTTCAGCAAGCATAAGCAAACAGGCAGATGGTAATAACTGATTATCATGCAAGAGGCAGAAGAAAAAAACCTGTCTGTTCTTTTGTTATTGTTGTTGTTTTGGTATGTTTGTGGTTGGTTTTTTTTTTTTAACCAACAGCGTATCACATCTACGTATTTTAGAACAACTATGTCCAAAATAATATATTCCTACCTTTTCTGTACATTCTGGAACAAAGACTGAGATTTTATTTTTATTTTAGTGTCAAGAGTGGGATGTACAGCATGTTAAACTTGTTAGAACTATATTAACACACTTCATTTAAAAAACTTTTTGTAGTTAATATATGAATTGCATAAACTTTTATTAAAATACCACAGCAGAGTCAGGAGAGTTGCATGCACAAGAAAATTTGCAGTAAGACTAACATTCAATTTTTCTTTGAGCCAGAGACTTCCTCTGAAGCAAAGCATGGCCAAAGCAAAGACAAAAAACAAAAGCAAAACTAGATAATTTAGCTTACAATCTCCAGCAGTATTCCACATACCTACATGATTACTCTTTTTATACATATACATACACACACATACATTTTTGGCATTGTAGTCTTTCAGGGTGAAAAAACCCAACATTTAATTCTATAGTTTCCAGGGGGAAAAAAAAAATCATCCTATGTTAAAGGGAATGGTATGGTCTAGTCTACTTGTCATATTGTAAAAATAAGTCTTCTTATGCTTTTGTTAGAATGAATTATCAGCAGACCATACTTTAAAGACAGCAAGAAATCATAAAAATGCATCAAAGTAGTCTGTGAAAAAGCAGCATAAATTCAAAGGACTTTAAATATGTTTAAATATATAAAGTAGGGAAAACATCACAGCAAGGTTTAAACCTTAAATCTATGACTGTGAGAAAACTTTTGTCTTGACTTTCAAGCTAACACTAACTTTCAAGCAGTTCTTAGGAAGAGCCAAGTAATCTTATCAAACTTTTGTTTAAAAAAAAACCATTTAATTAGGCTTCAAACCCACACAGCGTAGACATGCAAGCCACAGGAATCTAAGCCAGCGTGTTCCCTTATTTATACCATGCTATCAGTCTATTAATTGGACAGAAGCTTCTGTTTATTCCTAATTTATTTCTGCTAGCACTAAAGGGACTTCAAAACCTTTGTCCCTCAAAAAGCTCTTTTCCCACTCCCATTATTTAAAAAAATACAAACGTTGCAAGGCTGTTCAATGGCTTGACGACTCTGCTGCAGATTTCTCTTAACAGCTAATACTCCCAACAAACAGAACAATTCTTTCTTTGCTCAGGTAAACTACTGGCTACAAAGCGCTGCATGAGGTCTCCCAGTTACTATTCATGCCTCTAAAAAAGTATTAGCACTGAGCACTAGTATTTCTACAAGAAACCTTTGCCGCTAAAACAATCACCATAGAAATTCTGACTTCCCATTTAAGTTTCTAAGAACAAAAATCGACTAAGATTCTACAGCAAGCACCTCTGTCCGCCTCTCTAATTCTTACCGTGAAAATACATGTGCAATAATAATAATCACCCCTCCCCCACAAGGATGCTCAGAAGCAATTGGTTTGGCAACTTTTTTTATCATCACTTTAAAAACAGCTTTAAGTACCTGAAAAATTATCACAACGTAATTGTGTGTTGCAGGTTATGTGGATTTCAACAAGTTATCTTCAAGTGGCAACAACACAGACTACGCTTACTTTAACATTTCAGCTGGCATTGCTGAGAGATTTGAACTGTTCAGCCTGTTGCACAGAGAACCTGAAAAAGTTGAATTCTGGTTATTAAATTATCTTTGATATCCGATCAGTTCATGAACTATTAGGGAGAAACACCGTGGGCTGGGCTCATGCTGCACAGCTGAATTAAACCACGGTCGGCTGACAGGGATGAGATTAGGGCATGACAGGAATACTTCGGACAGCATTACATAAAGTAACGTTCAAGCTGTGGACTTCCAGGGAGAAAGGCAAATAAAGCTCAGGTTTTGGTTACTGGTGACATGAGGGGCTTTGGGCAAACTGCCCACGTCTCAAGGCCTAGGTGAACCAGGAAACTAATTCAGACCCGGAGGAGGTGTCAAAGACCTATGTGAGAGGTACCAAAGCCGGCGACACACCCAGAGGCAGCTCGCGAGGCGGCCCGGGAAAGTTACCGGTAGTTTGTAAGTAACGTCTGTGGGAACTGGCTCACAGTACGAGACGGGAACGCGCCTCGTCCTCCCCTCTACGGTGGAAAACGGCACCACCATTGTGCTGTGCACCGGCTGCCGACCAGTTTCGGCCGCACCTGCAGACCCCGGGGGCCCGACCCCCAGAAGTGAGAGACGTCCTGAAGCAAAGCGCTCAGGACGGACGCGGCAGCGGGCACCTCCACAAATAGGGGCACCGCTCCAGCCTCTATTCCTCCGGCGAACAGCGGCACAGCGGCTCTTAGCAGAGCACCTCTCGTCCGGCCCGGGTGTCCGCGCCCCCGCCCCTGACCCACTAACACACCTCCCAGCCAACATGGCCGCCCCGCCAGCCAGCGCGGAGCGCAGCCTAGCCCGGCCGCCACCACCCCGCCCCGCCCTCCTCGCCAGCTGACTGGTTAGCTCTTCAGCCACGCGCGCTTTCATTCGCCGCCGCCCACGCCGCTCACCCACCCAGCGGCCCTTTCAAGCTAGGGTGAGGTGACATGTAAACAAACCCCCTTCCGCCGCTCCAAAGGGGACCGGCCGCGGACCCGGGCCCC
>VWZE01023433.1:122646-203468 GCA_013396675.1 Eubucco bourcierii | reverse complement strand
GCCCCTCTACCCGGGCGGCGGGCGGCCCCGAGACGCCTCGCAGACCCCCGTGCTGCCCTCCCGCCTCCCCAGGGCGCAGCTGCCGCCGCCGCCCCCCACAGCCCGCACTCACCGAGCAGCCGGGGCTCAGCAGGGGGCGCCGCCCCGCGCGCTCCGGCCCGGACCCTCCATGCGGCTTCGGGGTTTGTTTTGTTTATGTCCCTTCCTGACGGGTTCCCGGAAATCGCGTGACTCGCCCCCCTCANGGGGGAGGGTGGAAGAGGGGGGAAGAAAGGCCGCGCCAACCAATCGCCGTCCGCCAACCCAGCGGCCAATGGGGTGCCGCCCCGGCGGGGCCTCCCCTGTCACGTGACAGCGGAGAGGCCACAGCGGGTATTTAAGGAGGCTGGCGGTCCAATTTGGGGCCGATTTACTATTTGCAACTTCAACGTTCATCGCGTGTTTGCACCTACCCGCAAGACCTACCCTGGTCTCCATCGCCTAAGACACAAGTGGAACCTACCAAGAAAGACAAGAGACCCAGCCCTTGTATTTCTACAGTTTTGATTTTTTTTTTTTCTTTTTACAGTTCTGTGGTAACAAAACTTCCTTCTACTGTGCCCAAACACCCTCAGGCTCAGCAACGTGGGGAAAAAAAGAACGCCCCAAGGGGCTTTGTAACGTGATTCTGAAAAGACCAACTGCCCACCTCTGAAAATAAAACTTAAAGCCCTTTGCTTCCATGATTTCCAGGAAAGGAAATGCAAACTTCCATCATCTCTTCAGAACAATTTCCTGTGAACGGCAAAGATGCAGCTACTTGAATCTCATAAATAATACAAACAAAAAGTTAAAAGCATTTGAAATAACACTTACTCTACATGCTACAAGTGTTTGTGGCTTAAAAGTCTAAGACTAAACTCTAGAGTCTTAATCTTTCTCACTTTTTACATTCCCCCAATTTATCAATAGCAGAGATCCAAATGTATCCAGTAAACTCAGTTCTTCCAGCTATTTCAAATACCCACAAGCTTCCATCAGGTACACTTTAACATTTTGTGCTTGCTTCTGTTGTGGTAAAATCAAGAGGAAACTGTTAAAGCATTTGATACCTGCATTGTCTCTAAAATATCAGTGGCTGGCTCTGTCTCATTTCCTGCAGTCGTGCAAAAAAATAAATTATCCAAAGCAGTGTTAATTCCTGACATACGTGGAGGAGACCCTGCCATAGTCACAATGCAGACAGCAGAACAGAAATAAAACATTTTCTCAATTTCTTCAATCATACTACTACCTGGTATCTGTTTTAAGAGAACATGTTAACCATTTGGATAAAGGGAAATCTGGAAAGCACCTAAATAAACACTGGACTATGGCTTGTTTGTCCAGGCTTTGAATAGTTCTCTACATCAAATTCACTAAGAGTGGAACACATCATATAAGCTCTGGTTTACTTCTCTGTATCTTCTACAATGGGTGATAACTTGTAACCTAAAATAGAAAGATCATTTAAGTGACAGTATCAACATAGTAATATCAGTGCTTGTCACTGGATGTTTTCTTCTTTGATGTCCCACTTTCAGGTAAATACGACAGGTGGATCGATCTATTTTAAAAAAACTATTATTACATGTTCCAACTTTGTCAGTGTCTTGAAGCATTTCTCTTCCCCATATAATGTCAACACATCTTCCACATACACTTGAAAAAAAACAAAAAACAAAACACCACCACAGAACAAGCAACCTAGGCTTTTATAAGATCATTTAGTTTCCAACTTCCTTAAGAGTTATTTGCCCTAGACTGCAGAGCATTAGAGAGTACAGCTTCTTACATGTTAAAACACAGCTCTCAGTAGTCGGTAATCCATTATTCCCAGTCCCAAGTGTTGCTGTGTTAGTTTGCAACAGTGGACACACTCTTCTGTCTTTTGCATTTCATCCTGTCCAGTTTTTGTTTGCTGCAAGTTACAGCATTTTTTCAGGATCATGGCATTTTCTGAAGAGGAATGAGTACTTTCCCACTGAAAAGTTAACACTGCTATCCAAAAGGAAAAAGGAAAAGAAATGTTATGCCCTTGTAACAACAAAACAGAGTAAGCAATTTCTCT
This sequence comes from Eubucco bourcierii, assembly GCA_013396675.1. NCBI lineage: Eukaryota > Metazoa > Chordata > Aves > Piciformes > Ramphastidae > Eubucco > Eubucco bourcierii. The sequence goes on along the minus strand of VWZE01023433.1, from coordinate 201,379 downwards.
GGACATGATATGAGGAGGTAAGAAAAGTACTCCTGTGAATACGGCAACATTTATATCCATTGAAATGACTCCTTACAAGATCCACTCCCAACCCCACAGACTCAGCTCACACTGAGGAGCCTCCGCAATCTTTCACCTTTGGTCCACACTCACGGGCTTTATGCAGTCTGCAATTCCACATGCAAGTGTCAAATCAGCATGAAACAATCACTATGTTTCTTGTTCAATTCAAACTGCCTGTTATTAAATGTACCCCCTCTGGAAGAGCTGGGGAGTAAATCAATCTACTACTGAAAGTACTATTTAAGGTTCATTCAAATTATTCAAGTTTCAGTCTTGACCTAAGCATTCACTTTTTCCTGCAGACCTTTCAGAAATACTAGATTGCAAACTTAGTCCTATTTTAGAGCTACCTCTTGACATAGGCAGTATCATGTTCCTCCCATCACATTATTATGGCTTTATTACAATTTATCCACATTTAAGTTTCTTCAGCTCAACTCTGTCCAACTGACTAAAACCACAGAAAACGACATCATAACAGTTAAACATGGCATGAGAGCACTTTGTATAAAGCAGAGAATCAATTTTATTTCCAGATACGAGAAACTGAAGACCAAAATTTCCAGGAATATAAGTAATTTTAAAAAATAAATGCCATTAACAAGTGGCACCACCGTTTCTCTTCATAGACTTTAATTGCACACAACTTTTTCAAGGGCCATCAAACAGAACAAGGGTGAACAGCACAGCAACAGTCAACCCAAGACTTGTAAGATATCCACAGTGTTCCTACAAAGTAAAATGAAACAATGACCCATAAAAATTCAGAAGTTCTCATCATATCTCAAATTAACAGAGAAAAATGTACAGTAGTGATGAAGTATAAATTTCATTAGGCACGCTGTTAAATTGTATGGTAGGAAAAAACACAGGGCTTTGAATAAGCCATTTTAAAGCACAATAGAAAGGTTAAGGCATTAACACACGTTTGGTATCCAACCAACTACATTAAGAGCATCTTTGGGTCAGTGGAGTTTTTCATCTGGAAGAAATCTCTTCTTTACCTGCAAAACAAAAAGCATTTTAATTATTCCTTTCCATGGAAACAATTTACTAATTGCAGACCTGGTTGTTAGCTGTAACTATTTTCACTCTACAAATGCACTGAGAAATATTCAAGAACTTTATCCACATGGAGCTTCAAGAATAGTATACACTTTTCTGCTTTCTTAGCAGTTTCATGTCTGAAACTGTTGAAAGTAGTTTTCACTACATTCTAGTTAAATAGTTGTTCTGGCAGCTTATAAAGTTTTTAATGCTATAGCAGAATCCAGTCATCTTGCACGACAGCCCTTTTTGCACTTGTTGCATGAAGAAAGCTTCTGGTCTGAGAACACAGATTGTAAATTGACCAAATTATGGAGCAAAGGCTACATTTGATCACATAGATTCTAAGAGGCTACAGCTTGTATTTACCACAGCTACACAAGTTTGCATAACACCATCCAAGCACTTAAGTTGATTTTATAGACATGCCATTTGATACATTTGAACTGGAGTGATACCACACAAAAAAAGACAGATAAAACTTCTGTAATTTGGCATGGATCAGTCGAATCAGCATCTGTAGGAGCTCCTCACCAGAATGCAGTAGCCTTCTACATTTTCAGCCTGCTCCACTGGTCAAGTTAAAAAGAGTTTGCTTAGACTATCCTCAATTTTAAACAAGAGTTATCATTTAGTTGTCTTTAACTCTTTGCATTGTCCGTAATTATCCATCCAAACTTCAACTGAAAGAAATGTGAGGCAGAAAAAAGTATACAGTTTTTAAAGATTTGCTGGAAAAGTACATCTTAAAAGCAAAAAAATAACTGGTCAAGCAAGAAATGGTAGATGCATTTATGGGATTCCAAGCTGTGTCAGAGATATCCCAGCTCTTTTGTAGGGAATCTAATTCACAGCTCCTGTTGAGTGAGAAACACCACAGGAGGCTGAGTGCAGAGGCACACAACAGCAAAAGCCAGGACACTGCAACCAGATCAAATCAGCCACCTCCTTGATGCTCAGCTCATTCAACACTACACGAGTAATTCACACAAAATTGTGGAGGACAGTATGTCCTGTAATACCACATTTCTATCAAGAAAGAATATACTTAACTATGATATCTAGAATCATCCTATGCTTTTAACTTGAAGTTTTTTCACAGTGACAAGAACCTTGATCATATTCCAAAATGAAACCAATGAAATCAGATATATCAAAGGTTTAAACAACCTGCTTCATACAACACAACGGCATGAGCTATACACATCTCAAATTCTCCATTAGTAAGTTTTAAAATGACAGCTCTTCATAAACTTTCTGGCCATCCTACAAATCATTGCTTCCCTCCCTTCCCTGGCACAAGTTCACCTCCAGTTCTCTGGAAAATGCTTCACTGAAAGGGAGAGGGTAAGCCCTGATTCTTTTAGTGGGCACTCAGAGTCCCAGGAGTTGTATCTCATCTCTGGTTTGTCCTTGCTGGTTGAAACAGACAGACGAGTTTATTAATCAGAAGCCAGTTTTATAGCCAAAAGTATCCACTTTTGCAGATAACTACATTTCAATTTCAGATCCCAGGCAACTGAAATTCTGTGGGATTCAGAAGTCTGTATGCTCCTTACCAGAATACACAGGTCTGTTTTAGCCAACTAACTATGTATTAACACATCAGCAGCGAAAATGCACCTATGAAATTCAGCTTGACTGACAAAGCTAATTGCAAGCTTCCACTTGAAGCAAGGCCAAGTCTACCTTTAGCTGCTGCTTAAAAGAGAAGTTTCACAGATATACGTGCCACAGTCAGACTCCACTACAGTTCAGATGAAACCTACTTTGAAGCAATGGAGCTCTACTTCAGGGTAGATGTTTGGAATGCTTTACAGACAGCACTTAAGTGAGTTGCAACATCAACTGTTATCTGTCTACAGCTATTGGCTTCTGTAAACAGACGTTAAGGCAGTAACAGCAAGGGGGTACATAGTTAAACCTAAAAGAACAAAACCCCTCCACTCTAGGTAAAGAGCTAAGCATGTTTAATTCTTCGGTTACCAGCCTTACAACTCAGATCAGGCTGTTCCATGGCTATTCCTTCATCTGAACCTTCAATTCCAAATGCTGCTTTCTAGAGGAGCCTGAATTCACAGTACCAGTTTAAGTAAAAAAGTTTGTATTTTCATTGGTTGTGTTGGAAAACATGGCCAAGAAATGCAACAACAGCATTCCAACAGTACTACCCAGACAGCAACCACCAGGCTCATCTATGATTAAAGATTATTAAGGCTATCATTAAAGAAATTAACACACTCCTCTACAAAAGCTCAGTGCCAGTGCTATACATTGACAGCAGATGAGAACCATTCTAATGGCAGGTATCACTCTGATTTCAGAAATGAATGACTGCAACTATACATTGTCTTGGAAATAAGGCAGGTCTTGGATGAAATGGTAGTGGGCTTGAACTTTAACAATTGTTAAAGATTAGGAAGTCCACTTATGCTAGCTATTAAAAATCACACCCCAACCCAATTATTTTACTGCAGGAATAAGAAATGTGCAAACTCCTGCTTACTGAGCACAGCACGCATGCATTGAAAGCAAAGAAAAGTAACTGCACAAGAGTTCAGTCCAAGCTTTTCATGGTATTCAGTCAAGATTAATATCCAAAGTATGTTTCATTACAGCCTATAGAAAGACACATTTCTCCTGCAAAACAGCCAGCAATTCTGAACACACTGCTTAAATTACTGCTCAGTTTCTCCTGAAGCTTTACCATACCAAATATCAATAAATCAGATACTCACCTAGTCAATGAATTGCAGCACAGGACAGAGATCTTTAAGGCCAGTCAAATCTAAGATACCAGATTGTTTCATTGCTTAACTGTGGCCCAAAGAGAGGGTTGAGTTGAGCCAGAATTGCAATCAGCCAACTGCAAGACAACACCCCCCCCCAAACCAAAAAAGAACATCAGCCAAATTACAAAACTTTTAGTAATAGCAAGACTCATCTCAAGCACAAGTACTATCAGAGAAGACAATTTCCAGTAAGGGTCAGTGCGAAACTAAAATTTTACTCAAGCTCATGCATAAACTCAGATATCAGCAATGAAAATCTGGTACCAATATCATTCCACAATCATCCTGTTCAATTTACAGCAACACAAAACCACCTCGCAGCATTTTTCTCATAATTTTGCTTCACAGGAAAGTGTTTTGAGACATAGGAAACTCAAGTATTTGAGGATTCAGAAGATAAAAGCATGAGACACACCTTTTCTTAGTACCTTTGAGGCACCCTTTTTAAAAAACCCACCAAAAAACCCTCTGAGAAACATACTCCCTCATCTGCTCCTGTTTTAAATGTACAGCAATGTACTTTTAGACGTGGTATAATTTTCATCAGAGACTGAACAAAAGTGAATTTAAACCTTGCGAAGGTCAACAGGGACCCAAAACAAAAGGGTGTAATGCTACAGGGAAACACACAGACAAAAAACCCCAACCAAAACACTCACACCAAAACCAGTATGACAACAAATCCCAGATCATTAGCAGCAGCAGCCTTGTCATCAGAGCAGTTCATAAACTAACATCGCAGAAACCATAGCCAGAACAGAGGACAAGAGGAATGTAGTGTGTGGAAAACATCCAGGAAAGCTAAACAGAAATAAATATTCCACTGCTAAAAGATGTATTTGCTTTGTAAATATTACAAGATTCAGAAAAAGCGATGGATGCTTCCATGGATTTAAATCTGTGTTAAATGCTAACTATATAAACACATTTAGTGAACACACTGGCTCATCTGTCTGCTATTTCTAGAATGCTTTGTAAGGAGGAGAAAAAGCAGAGCAGCTTTGTAATGGGAGCTGCCACAAATGTATCAGAGTGCTTAGGCAGTCATGGAAAATTCCACACAAACCTTGATGCTTTGACCAGCAAATGATGTGCAGGTCTGCTGTGAAATGGCTAGAACAGCCAATGGCGAAAGACGTGGGCCAGACTTAAAGAAAATACACGAATCCTCTTAAAATTTAAAAATAATTATTTTCAGTGCTTCTTTCAGTTTTGCACAAAGTAGGATTCTAGTTAAAACCACGTGCCAAGCCTACAGCAGTCTATCAGTCATGCAACCTCGAAATACATAGCAGGCTCTACGAAGCAATTAAAACATCAGCAAGACACCACCAAGAAGAGCCAATAACCTTTAGGCTGACATGTTTCTACTTTGCCATTCAAAGCAATGACAAGAAAGTATTCTGAAACCATGTTAATCACTATGTTGGATTTACTTAAGGAAGAAGCAAATTAGCTCTTAAAAATACCACAGACCTTATTTTGCAAGGGTTAATTTTCAGATACAAGAGACAGAAGGAGTGCCAGAGCACTGCACCATCTGCCTTTAGCATCCTGAACTAACAGAAGTAGGAGGAGGGTAGGAACACTGGAAGCCTGTTAAAGGACATTATTCTCTTTCTCACTGTACTGAAGGAAGGAACTCTATGCACAAACATCTCACTTCTCTGTTTCCTGAGTTCAGACCCAGCATGGCTGGGAATTAAATGCACTGGAAGCACATTCAAAATATTGATGTGCCCCAGCTGCATAACTGTGCTTTAGGCAGCACTGTACAGTTTTCAAAAGCTATTTACTGACACCATGCTGGATACCCAAGGCCCAAGCCATAGTGGTGTTATAGGTCAATAGCGTATTTCTCCTTCCTGCTCTGCTAGGGCCTAATCACTTAAAGCAGTAGTTAGGTCCTGAACTCTACAATTCCCTTGCATTCAAGATAAGTCATGAAGAAGCTTTTCCCACATTCTGCTTAAGCAATGCTGCTCTATACAACAATCTATCATGACAGCACAAAACGAAATGCAGCATTCAAAGTAAAACAAAGCAAGCCTCTGTATCCAATGTGTAATGTTCTGGTTGCTAAAATCAGGTACAGCATTCAAGCCACCCACAGGTCCTTAAATTCTACCACATACCACTTACAATGGTTAGCATTAATTACCCAGCTCAGACAAGGAAATTAAAGTCCCTTATGTTCTCCTAGAAAGATTTTTTTAAAAGGTCTCTCTACCATAACTGCCATCTGTCTATGCTGTGTGTTACAAATGGAGGTCCTGCTATCTCTGTTTAAATGTCACTTTGAGCAGCTATATTTTAATCCTTTAGACTTGGTAGCACGTAATACAGCACTTTTCAAAGACCCTGGACTTTGTTAGTAGAGTATCATGGTGCTGTTTCAGAAGCTGCTTTGTAAACAGCAAAACAGATTAAGACCAACAATACCTTACAATGTGGTGTAAACTCTTAATTTCTGCAGTAGCAACTCCTCATACATTGTGAAGTTCCTGAGGCTCATGTATGCATCCTCAAAAGGCTACTGGGTACAATTTCTGTACACAAATTATGTGCTTACCTATGCAAAAATAAGCTACAGAACAACCAAATTAACACCATGTGATCAATATGCCTATTCAAAATTATCACCATTAAACACAAACACAGAAGAAACAGCTTTAAGTTGAAATGTGATGGGCTTTGGTTTACATCAGCTCACTGAAGTTAATGTCAATCAAGTGCTGTTTAATGAACAGAGGAAATATTTTTTCCCCCTACTTTCAAATGGAAAGGTAACTTAACGAGAATGACAGTAGGTCTATCAGTTTCAAACAACTCTAAAAAGAACTACATTACAGCAAACAACCTCCTACTAAGGAGAAAGCAATACAGGAGACCATATCTGGGGTAACATGAGTTATTTTAACCCTAGAACAGACAAAGAAGAATCCCCCAAAAGTCATTCTTCTGGGCATCCAGAAGACCTGCATGAAAAATGAGTCTCCTTCTTTAGTCACTGAAATTAACGTATTGAGTTGTTTTCAATGTTTTCCCTCAAAAATGCAACCGATGTGGCAAGAACAAGTTTACCTGTGTTCAAAAAAAAACCACAGGAAAGCAAGCTTGGACCAGATGACCTTTCAAGGTCCTTTCAAGCCAGGGCTCTTCTGTGATTCTATGCAGAACTCACGGGGGGAAAAAAACAAAACAAAACAAAACTCTGATAAGGCAAGTTCCATCTTGTGATATGAAGAGAATAATCTGCTTTTTGTTGTATTCTGGCAAGCAAACACTACGTCTGTAACTTATGTGGCGGGGTAATAACTGGAGGTTTAAACAGTAAAATTTTGCTGATACTTTTTTCAAGGTGTAATTGGAGAAAACCAAAAAGGTAATGCAGAAAACAAGTTAGAGCTCACAACATTACAAAAACTCCCTCAACGGGCATGCAAGAACACATTTGATATCATATTAATGGCACTAGATTTACAATAGGCCTGTTTTGGTAGAAAAAGAACTTTACAAGTCACTATCTTAAAGTGAAATACCACTGTGTGATTGAAGAGTTTGCAACATTCAGAGTTACAAAATTTTACAAGAAATACACTCCACATCATAGTTCAGATGACTCTGCAAACGCCACGTATGCCTCAGCTTCAAGGAAACTGTCCCTCTTCAAATGAAGAAAACAAACCATAAACATCAAGTATTTTAGAAGAGTAGAACACCATTACTGTTAAAATACAGAGCAGGAAGAATGTGAGAACTTTAAACAAACCCAAACCATCGAGCCCCTCAACTGTAACCTAGCAAAAATGAGTATCCAGCTGCCCTTTCCTTTCCAAGCATTTGGGGACCCACTATAAGATTGGGCTGATACTTTATGTGCAGGCAAGGAGGTCTTCATAGCACTGAAACCGCCAAATTCAAGCTGCTTGCATTACAAAACTCTTCTCAAGTTTCTACACCTGCTCTCCAAAGCTTTAATTTTAAAAAAATTGTCCTAGATACAAAACATAGAATCAGCTTTGCTTTACTTCTACAATTACCCAGATGAATGATTTAAGACTTTGCACATCAAATACCTGTAACAGCAAAAAGCAAACCAGAACACCAGCAATGCCTCACCTGTATGAAACCTATCACATGACTCAGCTAGATCAAACCTGCATTAAAGTCTGTGCCATGGGCCAAACCAACACAGAACCAAACAAGCTCCTCCTGGATCATGCCAACACTGATAGCTTGGCTCTTCTGGCTGCTAGTTCTTGAATTTTGTGATTGGAGATGCATTTCTCTAAATATCCATGTTAAGCTCCTTAGAGAAGCATAAATAATGCCTAATTACATCAGGAAGAACAAGGAATACTCAGGCTTAAGTGGAATTCTGGATAATGATTTTATTACAAGTTAACCCTAAAGATTTAACCAGGCTTTTACCAATTTACACTCCATAGCAGATACTTCCCAAATACCTTTCAAAGGTATTTCTGTACAGCACTTTTATTTGACAAGACCAGTCTCTACAGTCTTTAAAAATAAAAATTAACAAGAAGTGGGAAAAAAAAAAAAGAAAGAGAGATGGAGAAAACCACCACCACATTTTCTCTTGCTGACTACAGCTACAGCTGACTTATCTCTGGACAAAAAAAATCCAACCAACAAACACCAAACATGGTATGAAGAGCTCCTCTACAAGCCACTTAGTTATTTCTACTAATTCTCTTACAAAGGCAGCCTCAGAATATACTGTGCATTTAAAGAGAGTCTTAATGTGCCAGAGCATCACAAGCTTGTCACAAAAGTTATTTGTATATATTCAACCAAACTAATTAAAGCAAAACTCATCAGTGGATTTATAAGTTAGTATCATCTTAGAAATACAAGTAAGGGTATGAAAATTGGAAAGGCAGAAAGTCACTGCTCTACTGTGGATCTGAAGAATTCTAGAACTGACAAACTGCCATTATACATGGGAGCAAATAAGCCAGTGAAATGTAAAGGAGTAGTATCAAGTCAGCACACAGCACTATTCAACAGTTGCGTGTCACAAGACAAGAAGAGGAATTTATGGTTGTTTTAACTCAGTATCTACCAACCGGAAAATGTTTGAGGTTTTTTCAGCAGTTGAAGATCTTCAGAAGGAAGAATTCTAAGAGCTGTCAAAGAACATCATGTGTATAAATCTCTATGAGGTCCTTGAAAAGCTTTGAAGATATAAAAAAGCCTTGAAGATACAAAAAAGGAACTTCTAATTACATGAGAACTGTGCCTAAGAGGCAAGACATTATTTATACTTACAACAGGTAGCAGCAAACAGCACATGTCACCAGCATTGTGTTGATAACACTATAAAAGAGAAGGAGTGAAACAGCTGATTAGGTGTCATGTTATGACTGACCACAAGATACNAAAAAAAAAAAAAAAAGCAAACAAGAACAAGTTCAACTTTGATCACATGGAAGGTGACTCAACATGAGTGTTCTAACTTTTTCCAGCTGACTAAGTTGCAGAGGCACAGCTAAGATTCTGCAAAAGAACTAAGACAGACCACAGAGAAGCAGACTTATGCAGTCATTGTCTTTGCTCCATTTCATAGTGGATGCTATCAGCAAGTCAGTGAACTACCAAAGCTAGGTGTTCTAATACCTACAGTAAACATTTTCTTTATTCCAAAATTCTACGGACAGCAAATTGCAGTATCAAAATACGTATTTTAATTTTGTATCATGAACAAGACCTCTGCAAATCAAATAATTTCAAACGTCTTTGAGGATAAATTTGTCCTTCCTTGCTTAAAGAAAATTGTGACAGAAACCATAGTTAAGATGAAAAGAAGCAAAACCAAGTAGCTCTTGAAACTGCAAATGGTAAAGCTGCAGTTGTATACACACGATTTTGAAATGTAAGGAAATGAGATTTTCTATGCAGCTCATGGAACTGAGTAGCAAAGCAGGAGGCTGAGTTGGTGTTTGGTTTTTTTGTTTGTTTGTTTGTTTTTAATTATAAAAAGATATTTCCCACTATAGATTTTCCGTCCAGGTCAGTAACTTCAAACCTTCTGTGACATGGATAACCTTAAGTATCTTTTAATCTATCAACACACATTCACCTTCTTAACTTTCAAACGAATGCTGAAAAGCTAAGGTAGCCAGCACTAAGCTTCAGGAAGCCACCCTCTCCGAGGAGTCCCAGAGTCACTCTTGAGGAGTTTTAACCTACATAGTGTGAATTCATAGGTCAATTCACATTGGCATGTTGTTTTTTTAACAAAAGAGCTATTCAGAAACAGGTTCTGGGCAGAGTTTTGTTGATTTTTAAGAAGATGAAAAGTCAACAGACTCTGTAGCATTACTGTAGATGTGCTATAGAATCAGAGCTCAGCAGTGCTCTATTCAGAAGGACAGAACATCTGTTGGTGGCCCAAAGACATGCCTGGAAGACAGATTTCCAAGGTGTTTCTGAGGACAACCAAATTTTCAGGCACAAGACCCACATCAGGTTTGAAATTGAGACAGCAAATAAGAACTAAGTAGAACCTCAGGAAAATTCCTCCTACTTTAGTTAAACAACTAAAAGACAAGATAGTTGGTACCTGTGAAGTAGAGAGGATGTCAGAGAGAGGAAGAGATATTAAGTAGTCATTACCTCCTAGGGAAAAGAAAAAGAAAAAAACCTTGTCTACTGTTTCTAAATATTTCCTATTTTCTGCAGGAAAAATATCGATACCTCACTTTTGCCCTTAAGCTACTATAGCTACAAGGCCACGAGCATATACTTAAGACCAGAATGAAGACTTAGTACGTTAACTTTTTCAGTCTCATCCAGTATGAATCTAAAGAAGAGTGGAATAAGAGATCAAGTAAGAAAAGAAAAAGGAACTTAAGGCTGAAACACCACCTAACTTAACAACAGGCCTCCGTGCCATAGGACTCTATGCATGCACATGTTTACAGGGCTTGAGGGAAAAACTCAAAACGTGTCGGATTAACAAGGTATACAGACACCGCTCCCTGCACCAGCCCCACGCTAAGGAAGCCTCACAGGCGTTCACTCCAGCCTCCCGCCGCCGACTGGATCTCGGCTGACAGAGGCCTGGGCCCGCCTGCCCTCCCAGCTGCACAGTACGGCGACTGAGCCCAGAGCCCGCAGGACTGCGGCAGGAGACGGCGGCTGCGGGCCTGGCGGAGCGGCGAACACCGCGGATAAGGAGTTAGGAGGTGTTGCGGCGGCCGCAAGGCCTCGACGGGGAGGGAACAGGGAACTCGAAACAGAACCAGAGCCGCAAGGCCGCTGCTGCCCGGCAGGCCTGCAACCACCGCCTCGGGGAACCGGGCCCACGATCCGCCGGCGGCCTCCTCGCACACTGACCTCCCCCAATAATGCCGGCGGGGAAAGAGGCCTCCCCCCCGGTCACTCACCCGCGGTTAGGCCCCTTGGGTACAAGCCACGGCAGGACGCCGCCAACCATCCCCCAGAAAACGCTCATGACGATTAAGGGCACCGTCAGGCCACCGTACGCCATGGCTGGGCTGGCGGGGGCGACGGCGCAGGGAAGCCGCTCGGTCCGGCCGGCGCAGAGCCTCCTCCCCTGCCCTGCCTCACGGCCGCAGCGCCCCGCCCGCCAATCGGCGCTCGCTACGTCACTCGAGCCCGGCGGGCGGTGGCGCACCTGGCGTGCTCGGAGCTGCGGGCCGGGCTCGGGCGGCTTCGGCGTCACTGGGGAAGCTGCGAGCTCGGGCTTAAGAGTGCAGCTCCCTTCGCGGTCAGGGCTGGTTTGGAGCTCAGGAAGTAACGGTGAGAATGGGGACGTCCCCTGCAGGAGCGCAGGCCAAGCTCGTGCGCCAGCTCAGCAGCAGCAGATGCCGAAAGCAAACTCCGAGGCCTTTTCCACTGCATTGATTCGAGGTGAAGAAAAACCTCCTTCAGCAGCTGCGCGGTGGCAGAGCTGCGGGGGCAGAACCTCCGAGCCCACACAAAGCAGCAACTCAAAGCTTGCATTCTAAAGCGGCCTACATAATAATGGCTAGAAATGACTCAGAAGTGCAGGTATAATTTTCCTCGGTTCTCAGCATCTCCTTTTCTTAATGTTGTTAGGCAGGAGACGACTCTCTTTCCATCAGCCACCGGAGGCCATTCACAGAGCCAGCAGTGACTTGATTGCAGGGCTGTTCTCAGCACACTGCGACAGCTCTCAGCTGCATAAACACTAAAACTGATTTCATCTAACGGAAAAGTTTATCCAAGAGTGCTCACAACAGCACTGAAGCCGCCTTCACTCCCATCCTCTTCAAACCACACAGCTCTGCCTCAGGAGCAGTGCTAAAATCCTGCCCTCAAGCTGTCATTCATGTAAGACCCCAGAGAACCACACTGTAAATTCAGTGCTGTTTGGCCACAATGCACCTGGTCACCCTCTAAAATATCCTCCTCTACTGTCAAATAGAGAAGACACTTCAAAAAACCATAATTTAAAAAGATTATAGAAGAGGGAGATTCATGGCCAGAAATAGCTTATTTCAAACATTTGTAATATATGCAGCGCACAAAATTCGTAGGTTGATTTTAAACCACAAACTCATCTAAGTGTTACGGAGCAGTGGTAGAGACAGAAGTACAATGGCCACTAGATGTGTGTTTTTAGGACTTGTAGAATGGTAGAGATAGAAGGTACCTCAAGGATCATCTACTTCCAACCCCCTGCGATAGGCAGGAACACCTCCCACTAGTACAGCTCACTCAAGGCCTCAACTCCATTACTCCTAATGCTGCTTGGCACATTCCTTCATGAGGAAAAAAAGCCTTAGTTTTCTTAAAAGTAAACAAAGGCTATTTTTTTTATTTAGTGGAAGTATTTTTTAAAGAGCCAACAACAAAGCATGAGAATGGATATTTCGACACTGACCAGACACACTCTATCCAGACTTCCTAAAGACACAACAACAGGTTTAGCTTTAGCGGTTTTTTAATGATGTCAAAACAGGAAATAATCTATTCTTGCATCTTTTCAATTGTTTCTTCCTTGTATTTGCCCTTCTCCTTGCCAACCTGGCGGGATTTGGCTTTACGCTCCAAGATCTTTTTGCGGTCTTTGTCCAGTTTTAGCCTAGTGATCACCACCTAGAGAGAGAGAGAACAGAGAGTTTAGTGTCCCTTCATCATTAAGGCATAGCAGCCAATAGAATTGCAGTGACACAGCACAGCCTAGGAAAATCACTGCTGGCAGACTGTGTCAAACCACCCACGTTTTATTTCCAGAGACTAATTTCATTTGAGTAGAACAGAGGTACCAAGTTGCCTTCTGTGTTTCGAAACACTAAGCTGCATTTATTTTCCCTGGTATGTTCAGGATCAGAACATCCAACAGTTTCTCAATGCACAGCCACAACATTTGCAAACTGAAGAGCAGCCAAATTTCTATTCCTCTACATAATCAAATAACTACTTTGAAGCAAATCTAATTTCCTTTATGCTGCTCAAACATGATGGATACTAAATTCATCTGAAGCACAGCATACAGACGAGACTTCTCATCATCACAAAAACAAGTAATGCATCATTTTAATTTTGCCATGTTTCAAGCAGCACTACCCTAAATTTGGAACACTGGAAAACCATGCCTCTGGCCATTATCACTGCTGCACTGGCTGGAATAGCCAACACATCTGGCCAAACAACAGGCAACACCAAGAAATTCCAGCACTATGGCAACTCCTGTAAAGACACATCTGCTAACAGAAAAGGCAAACTGCCCAGTCTGTTTGCTGGTACTTCCAACAAGGCAGCAGCACACTGAAGCATTGATTTCCATCCCATAAGTACCCTTCAGTACTCTATACCCCCTCAAACTGGCAAAGAAATGTGGTGGCATTCCTGAAAGGACTACTTTAAAAATACAACCAACAATCAAATCCTAGTAAAGCCATGCAGGCTGCAATAGTCTGCGTGCTCCCCTCAGGTCCACTCTGCAGTTTGGCCCCACTTAATTATAATTAGTTCCTACTTCTTTATCTAAGAAAGGCAGAAGCTGTTCATCCACTTCACCACCCACAACAAATATTCTTCTGGTCCTTTTGCATTAATCAACAAATCTTTATGAAAAGTTTTATCAATGTCTCATTCCAAATTAAGAGAAATCTTTCAATCAAACTAAAGAAACAGCACAAAATTCAACTTCTTTCACTGTTATTTTCTACACCACCAGTAGGTATGCTGGCTCCATCGCAAGGTCACCTTGGCTATCAGATGTTGTTACTGCACACAAGTCATTATGCTGTTTTGGAATAGCTCTGCTCTCCCTCTGTTGAACACACTGACCATTTACACTAGAAAACCTGTTACAACTGGATTTCTTCCACCACCACTCGGTGTCCACATGGCAGGGTTGAAGGAGACTCAGTTCATCTGCTTCAAAGCAGACTTTGGCTAGTTGTTCTGTTTAGCTTGAAGTGTTTTCCTATTATGATCTAAACAGGCTTTGCCTGGTTTTTGTGAACTCTAAACATTGTAGATCACTTCAGGCTAAAACCAGATCCAGAGCAACTTATCCCACAATAACCCACAAGAACATACCATGACTCTGAGCATCTATCTAAACATTTCTAGCACCTCCTTAACCAGTGCAAATGCCACTTAACAGAGATGAAGGGTTGTTCTGAAGGACCTGTTTTATGTTTATAAACACCAACCTCTTAATGAAAGTATTTCAGCAAGACTCTGAAGTGTCTCGCAGCTTCTATGTCAAATAAACTGTAGAAACATCAAGCATTTCTTGGTGTCAACTGTCACTTCTATCATGACACCATAACATCTACTTGTTTATTACCTTTCAGTGCTGCAGTATCTCAACCCATAATTCCAAATGAAACATTATTCCACATGTTGTAACTATGTTTTACGCATGCCAGCACCACACTTTCCATTTCTCAACAAGGTCTCCCTACACATTCCAGACCTCACTTCATGGGCTGTACCTTGCTGGGGTGGATGCCCACATGGACAGTTGTGCCATTAGCCTTCTCACGCTGAACACGTTCGATGTAGATCACATATTTTTTCCTGTAGACCTGGACCACCTTGCCAATCTGCTGTCCTTTGTAGTGTCCCCGGACAACCTGAATACCAACGTAAGAAACACACTGACCCATGCTGCAAAACTACCCCTTAAGCAATTACCGGGTTTGAAACACGGTCTGGTTATCCCACCAGAACTGCACAGGTCTGCTCTTTGTATGAAGAGGCACAAACACTAATTACTGAAGCAGTTCAGCAATCACTAAAATGGAAAAAATATAAGGACTTGTAACAGTACTTTCCCCTCATCTTCCCTGCAGTGAAGGAACTCTGTGCCTTTGCAACCACAAGGCAAAGAGTCAACTTCAAGTCTCTAAACAGTTTTTCTACCTGTCACTGCACTTTGAATAAACCCCAGCCATTTACCGTGGATTAATTTCTAAACTGATCTTTCAAATGTGACAGGTAGCACATTGTCTACAAAAGCCCCAATCCTTTGTTTTGTGCTTTATCGTGAAGTCTTTAATTCTGTGTGATAGTCAATGCATAGAACTGAGGGGTCTTAACGCTGTCAGCATGCTTCTACTCTCTGTACCTTGCTCACCACTGATATAAAATGGTCTCTGCTGGAAGGGACCTCCAAAGGTCTTGTCCAACCCCCTCTGCAGTCAGCAAGGGAGTCCTCAACTAGCTCAGGTTGCCCAGAGCCCGGTCAAGCCTCACACTTCAACACTCAACTGGGCATGCCTGCATTAACTTGAATTACTTCCGTGGGGCTCATGGCAAGGCTCCAGCCTGAACTCGTCCATCCCTACCCTGGTGCCCTGTCTCTATGTGAGAGCTAACACACAGACAGAAGATTCATGTGTGACACCAGAGCTGAAGCACCAGACAGTGCAGCTACCTGGACTTCATCATCCTTTCGGATGGGCATGGAGCGAACATTGTATTTCTGCCGCAGCTCCTTGGAGAGCGGGGAGGACATGATTTTCCTTCGGATGTGAGAAGGCGCATTGAAATGTCGCTTGCGGTTCTTGCTGCGGTCAGAGGTCACAAATGGATTGAACTTCATTTTGGCTGCAAACAGAAAAATAACAGCTTGAGATGCTGCTCCATGTTCATGCACCATTATAGCATCTACTGACACAACGTTTGCTAGGACACAAAACCAGGGCAATTTTAACAATTTTCAATCCCATCCTATCCATATATCCTTACAAACCGGACTTCCAGCAAGGTTGAAGCCTCTGACTGCCAATGACCCCATGACTGACAGATCTGCTACACACATGCACATCAGGACATTCTTTCTAATCCAAATCTCCGTGCTCTCAGAAGCTGGGAGACCTGACTGAGTAGCCTTAAACGCACCACTTTCCTATACAAGGGAAAAGTGTATTTCAGACTCGCAGAGCCAGGGAGCTCACAGTGCTTTGGTGGCTCCAATACAGGGTAACACCTGACAAGACAGATCTCCAAATCCAAGATACCTTTGACCTTCCCTAAATGTTATCAGGTACACCACAGTTGTCTGTCATGACATCGTTCATACTGACAAAAGCACGTCCATTAGATGATGCTTTTACTCAGCTCTGCAACTCTCAGGTACTGTGCACTTGCACCTCCTGTACAGACTGCCCTGGGATGCACAGCAAGCCGGGGCATGCTGCACCGCAGAGGCCATACACTGCCTGACCTGCATTAACCCTGAAAAACATTACCAAGGAGTAGACCAAAGAGGCGTCAGCTCTCTCTGCCATCCCGGCAGCCAGACACCAGGGCCCAACTTGGCATCATTTTATCTTTGCTCGCACCATTAGCGCCAGTAGTACCTTCAGGGAACACCTGCCTCAAGGTCAGCCTAATCCCCGTGCCCCACTCATGCAGTGAGCAGCCCCTTCCCGCGCCTGAGCTGCGTCGCCTCCGAGCTCCGGGCGCAGCGGTGGCAGCAGGCCCCGAACCGGTAGAGCCCCTTCCTGCTCGCCTCCCGCTTCCCCGAACAGACCCCAGTGGGTAGGTCACGAGGGACCCACCGGACCGCGAGCAGTTGAGGCCAACGCGGCGCCGTCCAGCAGAGGATGGAGGCAGATAGAGGCAAACCGGGCCGCACCACCCTTACCCCACTGCTGCCGCCGCGACAGTCACCCGGAAAGAGGAGGGCGACGAACTTCCGCTTCCGCGAGCGGCCGCGGCATCTCGCGTGATCCTGCGAGCGCAACAGAGCGCTCCCCCTGGCGGCCGGCGGCCACTGGTGCACCTGAGCATCGTCTCCCGGGCTGTTCCCCTATGCGTTCCAGCATTCCGTTTTCACCAGCAGCTATTTCTCTCCAAATCCAGCCCCTCCTCGAACGTGGATGATAACAAAACCTCGAAGTAGCCTTCTTCTCCCCGAGCCAACTCAGGCAGCCCGCGGCCGCTGGGGAATTCTGCCAAGTTCGAACTCCTCAGCCCAGACCCTGTTCCCCCACCTCGATACATTAACTTACTTGCACACACTGCTTCCTTTTATAGGCAGCTTTGGTGTTTGTACATCGTTTCTACACACAGGTTTACTTTCAAGGAAAATTATTTATACAAGTTGCTGATAGAAATTATCAAATCAATTAGTTCAGCATAGACGTAGAATGTTCAATGTAGAATCATTTTATGTGATTGGGGTTTGGTTCATAATGGTAGGTTGGAAACGTTTCCAGGCTGTTCAGTTGCAGTAGGCTGAGATTTGGACAAACACTTTTCCCAGTGCCTTTAGTCATTTACACAGAGTAAGGAACCTTCAGTACTATTTCTGGAAATTTGATTTCCAGTCTGTATTTCAGGTTCTCTGGAAGCAGGCAGGAATTTTTCCTTCCTGAAGATGTTGTACTGCAGACACCAATGTAAGCCACCATGACCAGAACTTAAAAGGAATTGGTTTCTTAATGTGGTGCAGATATATAGTGTCCATTTCATTGTGTCATAACCCTTTTATATTCAATCTTTAGTAATTGCCTCAGACACTTATTTCCAAATACTTAGTGAAGAAAGGCTAAAGGGAAATTAAAGGCAAGCGAGGTATATAAAAAATAAATTATTTTATATACCAAGTGCCACAGCCAAACCCACCAAGTTCCAAGCACAGTCCATTCACCTCTCATTTTTAAAAGGGAGGTTAGGACACTTGGTACTGTTCAAAACCAAGCACTGAGTGTCCAGACATGACTCAGTGCCGATTACAAAAGAGTTTCGTGTTAACTTTCTACACAGTGATCTGGCTTACAGTGATTTCATTGTGTGATAACACTTAGTGCACTGAATAAATAATTAAAAACAAGGGAAAGAAGCCATTTTAGATTGATTTTGCAACAGCAGTGCCACGAGAAGCCAATTAAAACACATGAGAGCTTTATTTTTTTATTATGGAACTAAAAAAGCTACTATTTTATTAACATAAGGTTGCAAATTAAATGGGAAATGCCAGAACTCCTTAATAATCTCCACTGTAAAAATGAAAGAGATTTGTGCTTTAATCATTGCCATAACACACTAGAGGACTATGTCCTTCCTCCTGCTCCTCTTTCCCTTCTTCCAAAGAACTTACTTCATCTGAAACGTCAAATGCTTATTCTAATGACCCACCAGAGCCATTTTCAGGAGACCAGACGATTCACATTAAAAAAAAAAAAAAACAAAACAAAAAAAACCCCAAACACCCCACAAACAAACAAACAAAAAAACCAACCTTTAAATGAAAAATATTCAGAAATTAATGCAGACATTATCATCTACACTGCAGGTTTCACCTCTTACAGAGCAGCAGCGGAATGGCAGCATTTGGTAAATCAGGTCAAACATTCAGAAATGCACATATTTCCATTTTTTTCTTACCCCATTTCAATTTTTTTTTTCTCTTAAAAAACAACCCTCAGCAGGCCACACACTGCCTAGAATAAACCTAATCATGGACTTCCCTAGAGCTAAAAATGTTAACAATTATAGCGAAGAATCCTATGCCACAAGTTCTTGCTGTATGATGGAGCATAGCTTTAAAGGGACTTATTTAAACTGGAATATATACAAGTTCTGAATACTTTACTTCCCATAGGTCTATGTTTTTTGGAAAACCACAAATACTGCTGTCAAAATACTGCTTTGAAAGAGCAGTATCAAGAAAACGGATTAATATCTACAAGTGATGGTTTTCCTTCCATCGTGACTTAGAATTGGTTGCATTGGTGTTTAAAAGCATAACCTAATCTCATTTTGTTTCTAGAAAGTGTTTAAAAATAAAAGTGAAATCTAATAAGACATGTATGCATGGGGCAGGACTGCTGGGACAGTAACTACCTCGCTTTCACATTTGGAGAGATGAAGAACAGATTCTTCTGTAAACACGAGGCAGCATCCTTACATGACCCAAGTCAGCCACACAGGAAGGACAAGATCACCACAACTTACAGCCGACCCCAGAAGGTAGCTTTGGCTTGGCAGTACTTAAATGCTTAGACCTGGTTTAGAGTGTTTAGTGTGGACTGTTTCTTCAGGGGAGTTTTGCCCGAACTTGAGTACAATTTGGTTTCCACAGCTAGTAAAAAAAGTGATTTATTAGGTTATTGTAGTGGTCATTTTGGCAGAGAAAGCAGGGACACTGAAGCATGCATCTGCTATTTCAAAAAAGAGCCCAACTATTTCATTAGTCTGGTTTAGAGAACTGGCCTGGACTGCACAGAAGGCAGGACTGAATTTAGACAGGATGGAGAAAAGGGCAGAAATAACGAATCAGGGAGAAACCAGAATCTGCAACCGGCTTTGCCCATTTGTGTCAAAGATACTGTGGGAGGGAAGAGACTTCACAAATCTAACAGCACAATCCACCTGTGCTGGAAAGATCTTCTCTTGCACAGCTCAGGAGAAGCAGGCACTGCGATGGTATTAAAAATCACATCCTTCCAATCCACTGGGTTCACAAACTATGAGCTAAGATGCAAAATATTCAAGAGGAAAAAGTAGGACATTTTTCCCATAATCTTCAGATGGTCACAGTGGATTAGAGGAAATCCTCCAGCCAGCAAGAGAAGCAATTGCAATGGAAAAATCCCAGCTCCCATCGGGCACCACTGCCACCCAGCAGGTAGCGCTTGCAGGCACACAGTCACACACACCGAAATGAAGACAAGTATCTCATTTTCAAGTTGATTTTTGTAAATGGAAAAAAAGTATAAAATCTATCCATACATTAACAGATACAGGAAGTTACACAATCCAGTTTACACCTAAAGTTACAGCAATCAGTCCATAATAAGAACAGGGAAAAATTCCAATGCTGTAATTTATCTGAAATCACTACAGGACAGAGGATGGCAAGGGAAGGGTGGTTGGCTTCTGTTGTTCTGATGTGTGGATAAAACTGGCTACCTTCTCTACTCCAAAGCTATGAGACAATTTCAACAGACATGTATGAGGAGTATCTTTTTGAAATGTATCTGACTTTAGCATTAACACTGAATATTCAAAGATTCATCTTATTACATCGTTAGGTTTGGATACTTTCGCCTCCAGGAAAGGGCAGTGGGCAGCAGACATCATCAAAGAGAAATCCTACAGCCATCTTAGGCTTTACAGCATTGAGTTAAAGATTTGTATTTTCATGATTCTTATCCATCCTGAAAACACTTAAAATTTGTGTATCCTCAGCTCAGACATTTACAAAGCATGCAGAGACTGTTACTACTTAAGGAACATTTAGGAGGCTACAGAAAATGTGTTGGTTGGTATGGGTCTAATTTTAGTGAACTCATGGCTACCATTATGGGCAAGCCCCACCTGGCAGTGGTTTTTCTCTCACACCTCCACTCACTGCAGGCTCCAGAAGATAAGGCTTGAATAAATGGGCATGGAAGCTCAGGTATCATTTTAAGGAATAAAACTAAGCAACTACTAGCAGAGGCCAGCTTGTGGGAATGCCTGCCCTGCAACTGGTGTACCTGTGGGTGAACAGTGTCAGTCTACGGTTCAAAAAAGATGCCTGACTGAATTTTAAAGGAAAAGGGAGGCACCTTAAATCCTGAAAAGACAGACTCCCTGTGTTTGACGTGTATTTGATATACACACACAAAGCAAGATAGTAAGCTCTGCTCCTCCACGCAGAAGACTGCAGCATTATTTTGAACACACAGAATATACATCCCCCCCTTTTCAAAATAACAACAACAACAATAATAATAAATCAGAAGTGCAGAATCCAGACTGTTGGGTGGTCTGTGTTTAAAAAAACATAAGAAAGAATAAAAGCTAATGCTGTAAAGACAACTATTCCCTTTCAAAGCAAAGGCCACATAAAACTGTGTTGCTCAGTTTGGTTTTTACTTCATGCCACCTGTAAACACAAGACTGGATATTCAGTTTCTGGGAAGAAATGAAACCACTTTTACATCCAGAGAAAAAGAAAGGCCCTCCACTGCCTGGATCACAAATTACCCAGGAAAAGGTAGCTGGGGGAAGGCTGCTTCTTCTCGTATGCTCATTTCATTAGAAAGGTCATATCTAAACAAAAGAGCTTTCAATAAAAGCACAAAACATTTCTTGGTGTTATTTCTGCCCTCTGCCTCTAAAGTTTGCTGTGGGGACTAACGCTTCCCATTCCACACCAACAGATGCATCACCTTTTTGGCACCAAGGGTGTAATTTCTTCCTAATGTATACTTTTGCCTTATACAAAAATCGATTGTCTAATCATGCAAATCCCACAGAATCCCAAAAAGTGCCACAAGACAGTTCAACTCTTTGCAATCTACTACCTAGTTTGTACACTGCCATAGGAACCTCCCAGAGAACAGACTGTCATCTGCACTGAGATTTCACGGTGAATTTCATGTATGACATTTCAACCTCTCTTTTGAGGGAAGAGAAGTGAAATCCACACCCTGATTCCACTGATTTTTCACTCTGAGAGCTCTGAAATGCATGGAGATTTCCTTGATTTGTTGAAGACATCTTCACTGAACAGCCTGATTAGAGAAAAACTTACTGATTCAATCAAATAGAAAATAAAGACAAAAACAGGTAGTGGTAGATTTCTCAATCTTTGCTCCTGTCCTTGAAGACTAGGGTCGAGTACCACTGCTACTGCATTTTCCCCAGTTGGATCTTCTTCCAGGCCTCTGAAGCTGTGAAAATGCAGGAGTCAAGGATCCCAGCTACAGTAAATGTTCCTCCAATGATGGCACATATCTGAAATGTACAGAGAGAGGAGACAGGTTTGTCAGTGATAAGGGAAGCTTCTGTGCAGCTTGTAACTGAGGGGGAAGGATAATACTGCCTACTGCCAGGGCATTTTGTGGCAGCACAGTTAAGAACTGAATAACAGTACTGGGAACATAATTACATGACAATCATTCAGGAAAAACATTCTCTACAATGGAACAATTTAGTGCTACGCTGAACTCATCGCAGCCTGAGCTGATCAGAAATCCCAGCTCCTAGGAGTTTACAGTACGAATGCTGCTCCTTTCTGGCCAAACTCCCCCTAACAGCTTTCTAGAAGCTCTGTGTTGCTCATATCTTCCTACCACTGTCTTCTATCATAAATACCACAACCTTGTAGTCTTTTCCCTATTTCACAAGATACAGCATTTGCAAACGGGCAGAAGGCAACTCAAATAGCCTGTGAAGGACAGTGACTAACAGAGAAACCCAGCTAGCAGTGACACCTACAGCTAAATCTGTCTAACACTTTCCATTACAGGACATCCATTACAAAAGCACTGCCAACTTAACTCTTTGTGGGCCAAAGTTTTCCATGCAATATGCCTTGGGTTGACTAACTTAAACACCAATAAAAACATGTGATCACTTTCAAGAACAGAGTTAGGGAAAAAAATAATCTCCCGATTAGCATAACAACCTACTTCAGTTTTCAAGTGTTAGAAAAACACAATAGTACTCTGATATGTCAAACCAGTGACCACATCAGTTTGGCTTGGAGCACTGAAAAATCAGGGGACACCACTGATGAACTTTGCTTCAATTCCCTTATCTATGAAATGGGGACAATGTCAAACTTGCTTCCCAAGGAAACCGTGAAGGAAAACATATTTAAAGGGATCAGTATAATGACAATAACAATCTTGGAGTCCTTGTGCAAACACAGAACTTATACTCAGATCTGGGTTCATACAAACCACCTGCTAGTAACAAGTCAAATACTGTAGGATGGGAAAAAATGCTGCTCAGAGGGTGCCACCCTACGCTGCACACTGCACAAGGCAGGGTTCACATGGAAAGTATGATGCACAAATAATGTAACCTAATAACGTGTAACAGTCAAGTTGTAATTACGTAGGTCCTGGCATTTCCTAACTCCCACGTTTTTGGCTTCCTAACTGTTGTGCTCTTTTAATTTGTCTTTTACATTACATAGGATTAGGTGGCTCTGAAAATAACAGACATCAGGTCAATGAGAGGGGACAAGATGCAGAGTATATCTCCTGAGAAGGGTCTGCCTAGGATATGAGGGATTTTGCTGTGAGCTAGAAGCTGGGAGAGAGAGGAACCTCAAATCAGTAAGCCAATGTAGCAGAGCATGAGGGAAATCCAGTATGAGTGACACAGAAGGGAATCAGTGCCACATTAGACCTACCATGACATGTCTCTTCCACACACCACTACACCCCACGAGCAAAGTTAACAAACAAGTAACATAGCAGCAGCAGTGTTCAGCTCAGCAGGGAGTTAGCAGTGGGACCAGAACAAACAGTTCATTAACGGTAAGCAAAGGCAGCAAGGATAAAGCACTCATTTACATGTGTATTTATAACCTGGGTATGTGCGCTCAGTGAGCTGGATGAAACGAAGAGTTGCAGCAAACATGGCTTTTTCGGGGCAGATAAAGGCTTAAAAAAACAGAGCACCGGCCCCAGGCACAGTCAGTATTTTAAGGGGACAAGTCCAACTCCTGTGCCCTGTGCCCCCCTCCTTGCTCTCCCTTGGAGTGTGACGCAGGGTGACTTTTCAGGGAGAATGACCACGATGGAGTTGGGTTATTTCAGTCCACAGCAGCTCAGCTGACAGGGGATGTTACACCACAAACAACAGAAAACCATCCAACACTAAGATTTTGCATCATATGGTAGGAAAATCTGATTTCAGTGCAGCAGTGCAAAGGGGTGGGAAATAGGAAAAAAAATTAAATATATATATTCATCTGCACAGCTCTGTACTGCTGAGTGCTGATGAGTCACACACACCTGGCATTTGCTTGGAGCCTGCCTCCCAGCACGCACACAGCCCTCTTGTTTCATTGTGACAAAAAAGAGGCAGCACCGGGGTTGGTCTTTAGGTCAGCACAGAAGCTGCACCACTGTGTGGCTTTATCATCACAGTTCTAATAGGTATGGCGCATTGCTCTGTCGCAGCGCTGAAGGAAGTTAGGCATCATGGACTCATTTATATTTAATGGAGTTTCACACTGGGAATGATCTGCGTTTGGCTCCATGAGGTTACAGCTTGACTCAGGCCCAACCATTAAAGGAGGAAAAGAAATATAGAGAGTGTAATAATTGCAGCAGTAAGAGAGCATCTCATGTGCGGCATATGCGAGGGCTTTGAAGAGAATACGATTATGAGACAGTGGTTGGGATGCAGACTGAAGTCTAGCAGAAAACACGAGTGGGTATGGAGGAACGGACAAGGCTGCAAGTAAGATGACAAAAAGACAAGTGTCAGATACATGACTGTGGACTTCTGGGATGTCTTGAAATCTGAAAATTACTTTTAAGACTAGAAAGGACCAGTAGGATCCCCAGGGTAATTCCTAGTAAAGTAAGCTGCAGAATCCCACCCAGAAATTTCTGTCTGACCTACATCACACCTTGTAGAAATATGCTGTCTTGGTTTTAAAAATACTGTGGGACTGAGTCTATACCTGTCAGTAACAGATCCCATGGCTGAAATAATTCTCCCTGCAACCATTCCCTGCTCCCCATTATTACTCCCAGTTCAATTTTTTTTCACACCCAGAGGGCAGCTAAATAATCTCGTATCAGGAAAAAATTAATTATTCATTTATTTGAATTTTGAATGCTTCAGAAGAAGTTTGGTTTGGTTTCTTGCCTTCTTTCCCCTCTCAGTTCTTAGACTGACCTCATGATAAAACCTTCTTTTAGTTTGGCTTCTTACGGGAACTCATAAATTTTCTGAAGTGAAACTTTCCCTCTTGCTCCATAACCTCAACCACGAGGCTATGAATGGCTTCTCTTTATGGAGAGATGCCTTCATTTTATGCAGTAGGGTTTAACAGGCAAAACCTACTGTACTTAACACTATGCCAAGTGTCCGTGGCTAACCCCAGAACCCATGGCAAATTTACAGCCCAGTAACAGTGGCAGCACTGATCCACAGGCAACACAGAAATCTTATTTAGTATTCAATTTTTTGAAGCAGGTAAAGTAAAATCCATACTAAACCAAGGCCTTTTATACTGCCAGTGAAGCACCTCTCACATGGTGCAGAACACCAGGGTAATTCACCATACCACAGAACTCCAAGGAGCAGGTATGAGTTAGAGAGGGTCCATTTGGAACACTGCTATAGTGCTATAATGCTGTTCATAGCAGCACTGAAGTGTTTTGGGGGCAAACTCATTGCTAACAAAGAGCATCAGATACCCTTCCAGCAGCAGGATGAGATTCCTTTGGTTGGCTGTTGGACAGCCAAACATCCATCTCATCTCCACAAGGAATCGTCCCTCCACATTATATCCTTACTCCAACATCAACATTGTTGCCTCCCTGAAGTCTCTTTAGAGTTCACAGGATCCTCCTGGTCTCCAGGACACACTTCAATTTACTGAAAGCCACTCGAGTACCCTAGTAAACAATCTGCTCACTAAAAGGAGTCACAGATGATTTCCCCTTACCCCATAGCCCCTCTTGTGGTTTTTAAATTAGGCAGCTGCTGCTCAGAAAAAGCTGATGGTTTCCATGGCCAGCCCCATTCAGCAGGGACTCCAGATGCCCCAGCACAATCTCTCTCTGGACCTCAGCCCAGTCCTCATCATCAGTAACTGGTCTCCAAAGCAACTGTGATGTAAAAGGCCATGCTGGAGATACAGGAAGGGGCAATGGAAAGGACAACGGAAAAGAACATGTCATCAAAACAGAGCAAGGAAACGTAGGACAAAAGGTGTTTTGATCCTCTGCAGCACTGCTCCCCTCCTCCAATCTTTTCAATGCCACCTTGAACACTGTAAAGCTTTAAGGGTAACAATACACAGCCAAGGCTGCCCTACTGTAAAATGTTCCCAGCCTAAATGAGAGTAAGAGCAGGTCATCCATATCCGGGCCAGATGGTCCAGATTGATAGTCATGACACAGCATCTCTAACAAGAATCAGCCGTGTCTGAGAAGGGTCTAAGAGTCTGGCACGCCTGTCTGACATCCTGTGTAACAGTTTCTGCAGGTACCAGTGTCATCCACATGTCTCCATACAAAGGACATGAATGGCCCCAAATGAGAATAAAGCTATTCATAATAAACAAAGCAGACAAAATTCAATTGTAAAACTTCTTTTCCAGCATTCTAACATCCAGAACGTGCTTGGCTAACCTTACAGACAGGATGGGGGAGGATTCTGTTTGGGGCCATCTCAAATCCACAAGGACATAGTGGCAACCAGTAAGTAAAGCCTCTTGTGTGGACTCCCCTTCTGTAAACCCTGGAGCACAGTATTGAATTTAACAAAGATGCTATTTATATGCATATGATGGCATAGCAGCAGTAAATTGATGCTAGCAGCACACACGACAAAGAATAATGCCAGCTATCAATCAATTCCAAACACTGTTTCCCATTAAAAACACCTCCATATCCTCACCCTCCAAAAGATGGGTAAGAAACCTATGACAGCAAATTGTTAGAGAAAGAGTAGAGGCAGCATGAGATGCCAAGTCATAAAATGCTGATGTTTGACCTTTTTTAGGATAATGTTTTGAAACCAAACAGACTGCCAAGAAGAGAAGGTCTGAAACCACAACATTTAGATTTTGTTTGAGTTGCTTTCCCTTGATATTTGTGTATCCTAGACATCACATGCATCTCTGAAGTGAAGTGAAAGGAACTTGGTGTTTATGTGAAACTGCAAAATCAAAATCTTTAAGTGCAACACAGCCACACTGTTTATGTTACTTCCAATTAAAATATTCAAACAGTTTAAAAATGAAAATCCAAGGTCTTAATTCCAGTCGATTTATCAACTACTTCACGTTCTACTACGCCTCACTGGCACAGCAGACTGCAGCTTAAATTCTAAGCCAGCTGCCTCAGGACACATATTTTTAAAGTTCTGGAAGATCTTTAAATAGCTCTTTGCCTAACTAGGAGTTTGGACAGTACAGCTTTGTTATAGATGCTGAGATCAGTACTGCAGGATGTTATCTGGGCAGATCAAAACGTAACTTGTCAGGAAAACACCTCTAGAATTCAACAATGCAGCTTTTCTCCACTTCTACCAAAAAGTAAATGCCTGGAATTGGCAAATTCATATTAAGCCAAGTAGCAACACTGAGTAAAACAACTGCCCTGCAATCTCTGCAAGTTACGTCTCATCATGATGTGTGGAAGTGTTGGAGCGGGTTCAGAGGAGGGCCACAAAGATGATCAGAGGGCTGAAGCAGCTCTGCTATGAGGAGAGGCTACAAGAGTTGGGGCTCTTCAGCCTGGAGAAGAGAAGGCTTTGAGGAGACCTTATAGTAGCCTTCCAGCATCTGAAGGGGGCCTACAGGAAGGCTGGAGAGGGACTATTTACAAGGTCTTGCAATGACAGTACAAGGAGCAATGGCTTTAAACTGGTAGAGGGGAGATTTAGACTGAATGTCAGGAGAAAGTTCTTTACAGTGAGGGCGGTGAGGCACTGGAACAGGTTGTCCAGGGAGGTTGTGGATGCTCCCTCCCTGGAGGTGTTCAAGGTCAGGTTGGACAAGGCCTTGAGTAACCTGTACTAGTGGGAGGTGTCCCTGCATATGGCAGGGGGTTGGAACTAGATGATCCTTGAGGTCCCTTCCAACCGTACTGTTCTATGCTTCTATGAGAGAGATGGTTTATCGCAGCATGCCTGCCTGCATACCACATTAGCTTTACTTCCAAGTTTCTGACACACTGCAATAGTGCCCATCTTGCCCAGACAGAGTTTGGCACTTCTGAAATAGAATCATTTTCTTCTTGTGCCTAGCTATTAAATCAAATTGTCACAGGACAGACATTGCCAGTTACCTCATTTACACTTCAGTACAACAGCGGTGATGTACTGCTTTATTTCAATCATGTCACAATGCTCTGAAGCAGAAACTCAATTCTTTTGGACAAGGAATGCTCAGAAGAGACAGGAAAGGTAGGAGAAGGGAGAATCAGAGGTTTAGAGTCACTCACCGACGTGATAAACCTGTACAAAGGCTGTCGCCTCTCTGTGTATTTCACTGTGATGGGGCTCAAATCGTAGCGGAACCAGATAGCTGGGATAATGCGGCCAGTGTGGCTGTAGGCTACGTACTCCTGGAAGAGAAGGGG
Source organism: Eubucco bourcierii (assembly GCA_013396675.1). Lineage (NCBI taxonomy): Eukaryota > Metazoa > Chordata > Aves > Piciformes > Ramphastidae > Eubucco > Eubucco bourcierii. Next base: position 172,935 of record VWZE01023433.1, on the reverse strand, counting down.
AGGAAGGGGCAGAAAATGTGAGCAATCTCATTCCACATACAATGTCTGCAACAGAACTGCTTCTGTAGATCTGGCCCTTACCCCACTGATTTGTGCCAATGATCAGACTGAAAGAAGCAAACAGCTAATTCCTGTATGACTGACACCTTCCATCCTTATCAAACAGCCTTTACAGTCTGATAATGATGTAGTTCGGAACAGAGAGTGATGGAGTTTACTCTCACCTTCATCCAAAGTTACAGAAGTAAACAGAAAGTTTGTCATTGATTTCTCTAGCTTAGATCTGCTCTATTTAAATGCCAGCACTCTCTGAGTAGTTGCAGGTGAAGATTTTGTGCTGTCGGTATGTAAATTTTATACTGGGATATTAATCAAAGAGAATTTAGTTTGTGAGAACCTGAAAATCCAGTTCTTGTCCACACATTCTGAACAGCAAGCAGCAGTTGTGGTCTGTAAGGCTCCCATCACATTGAGACCAACAACATGAATACTTGGCCCACTCTGTATGAATCATACAAAGCCAGGTTTAAAAATCATGCCAGAGGTCAAAATGAAACTCTATACAGAGAAATATTGGCAAAGGCTCAAAAAATATTCCAAGCTGGCTTGTGAGAGACAACACTCTCCTGGAATAGGCATTTTTTTAGCAGCAGGTACAATGCAATCAGTCAGGCACAGGACAGCATCCCAGCAAGACATACTGCACAATGCCAATGGAGAGTAGATACTAACATCAACTTAGTATCAAAAGTCACATCTTTTGGATTGAGTACTTTTCTGTGCTCTCAGTGGAAATACATATCAAAGATCAGGACATTTGTCTTGACAGACAGAAGAAAAATCAAAGAAAAGCAAGCTGGGGATTCAGCAATCCAATGAGAACCGTCCACACTGCCTCTTTACCCAGTTGCTCTTCCCTTCTTTAGCCCTAAGACATGCCTGTCATCTCAGATGACCTCTTTTGACTTTAGTTCTCCATCACACAAAAGCAAAGACAACCTCAAATATTTCAGAAAGATGAAGAAAGGAGCACAGTACAAAAAAGACAATTTTACCCTCTGAGAGCCCAGGGGGAGCAAGTAAAACAGCATATACTGTCTTCATTAATCTCATATAAATTCCAACATTCCCTTTGTGTAGTTTCCTTCCCATGGATGACCAAAGAAGCAGAAAGCAGCTGAAGTCTCTAGTCATAACATTTTCAGAGCTCCTAGTGCAGAATTTCTGCAGTATGTCTTGGGGACAGTGGCTATCTAAGGAAGGGAGGAACCAGAGGGTCTAGGAGATAAAAGGGGACGGGAGGCAGACAGTCCACACTTAAGACTCTGTTCCTCTCCTGATACTAGTCAATCGGGGCCAGATTATTCCAGTGGCTTCAGAGCTTTCTTTCTCACTGATGGGTATGGAAGTCAAGGACAGAAGCAATGATAAGACAATTTGTATTGTTTTAATGGGAAGAAAGTGCAGAGGCAGCACTCTTCAGCACTTCAGTTTCGAATGGACTGACCTCATTTTCTTCCTTCCTTCCTCTCCCCTTTACCCCACCAGCAATCCTGCCCTAATGAGTCAGTGTTGGCTGAACACTGCAGTTTGCAACCATGTTCAGAGAAGTATCTAAAGCTCCTGCTATTCTCCAAATTGCTTTCAGAAGTTGCATTGCAAGAGTCTTGTCAGAACACCAGTTGTGACATTAAGCAGAACAAATACACCGTAACATGAACAGAGGGAGACATCCAAATCACCAGGACATACTGTACAAGCAAGCCTAGAAGTCATTATACAGGCATGTTAATCTGGGAACCAGTCCATGAGAGTCTGTGCTTGATTCTCAGTTATGGTAGTAATTAGGTATTATAAACTGATTCTGGATTTTCATTGAGTAACTACTTGTCAAATCATGCTGAATTTCAAAAGGTTTTTTACCTTAAAACTCATTTGGGTATTTTCATAGATCAATACATTGTATTATTAAAATACAGACATCTTCACATTTAAAGTAAACTAAGAATTATAAAGTGACAACTATCACAACCTCCTATAATGAAGTAGGTACTGTGAAACAGTCAGCCAACATGTATTTACTGCTGCAGGTGCAGTGGTTTAATATCTGAAATAAGTATTTGTAAAAAGCTAAAAACTCTACTAACTTATTTGGTACATCCATAACTTTCACTAAGAAAACTAAGTTCAGCTGGATTGCAGTTGCTGGATTGCATCTTGAAATAGATCACAAGAGGTCCTGTAGCATGTAAAAACCTTCCACATAATTCATAGAAATCTAGAGCTGCTAAACCAACAAGTGAAATTACCCTTCTCTGCTTTTAAAACAGTATCACCACCTGCTCTGACAAGACTTCACAACCACAACCCTGGTAAATGGAGCAAGAGGAAGCCCCGCTCCAAAGAGCTTCAGTTCCTCCTTCTCCCAGCAGAGGCTACTGCTCACCTACAAACAAATGTAAATGGCTGCAGAGCAGAGGAGCAAGAGGGAGAAGGAATGTCGACTGAAGATCCTCCATGCATCCACTGGGCTGCAACGAGGAGCTTCTCTGAGAACCACCTGCCTCTTTACCTTATTTGCTACAGTGTACTGGTACGAGTATCGCTGCTTGCCGCTCATGTCTTCGTACACCGTCGGGACAATCTTCAGTATGTAATCGTGAGATGCAAGAGCTATGGCCAGGAAAAGAAAGTATAAATCAAGTGTTCAGAGAAAGGAACCACAGCCTACATGTTTCAAAGTAAATGTGCAAAACCAGCTAAAACAAATCACAGAAAAGGTAGGTCCCTCCTCCTTATCTCAGGTTTTGTGACTAAGTGACCATTTCACATCATCCATTTATGTTTTTTGCACAAAACTTAGTAAGGTAGTTGGATGACACCAAAACTTGCCCATCATTCTAAGACTTCTTTAGTATCAGAACCCACGGACATGAGTATTGGGCCCCTTGAAACTTTCTAACAGCTTGCAACTTAGCAGCACCACAAAAACGCTTGGTTAAATCTTGCTTAAATCAAGAACTAGCTACTGAGCTGCATCTCGGTGAGCTTCTTTTGACAGAAGCAGCTGAGGCACCACAACCTATGTAGCCTCATTTCTTCTGCACTCCATTTTCTTTCTTTCTTGTCTTCCTTCTCCTACACCTGCTTAACAATTATTGGGGTTTTTTTCATTATTTAAATGGATTGTGCTGTTTTTTTGTGTCTGCTAAAACAGTTCTGACATGGAATTCTAAGTTATTTCTCTGCAGGATCCTTTGGGTACGTCTAACACAATGATATTTGGCTCCTGGAGAAAGAAAACAAAAACCCAATTGCCTAGCTTCAGGAACAGCCATAGGAATTTTGTTCCAAGAAGCAGGCATTCTGATACCCTGGAGGAGCCTGAACACTTGAAGGAGAAAAACTATGCTGAATTGTAGCATGAACTAGACATTTCTGTGCTGCTCATCATAAAGAATGGCAATGAAAACATCTATCCTTCCAGCTGCAGAGTAGAACTTAAAGTAAAACTTAACTTGTATCACAAGAACAAGAGTTCTGGTGGTGGTGACAGCAGCAAAGGGAAGCTATAGGAATAGCATATTGATAGAAGAAATTAGTACTTCTGAGTCAGTCATAGCAGAGCTGGAGCCATTGCCCAGGTTGCAGAAGGGCTGTGCAAAGGACCTTTTGTGCTAAGCCTTCTCTATGGTACTGGAGAAAATGGGAAGTGTCAGTCAGCAATATCTGGATCATTTTGGTTAAAGAGGCAAATTAAAGGCTTCTGGATACACCAGTGTTGCATGAATTGCCCTGGTTTCCCTTTTGTAGAGTGGCTAAGACCTGTAATCACCAAGAATACATACGATTTGAGCTGAGTTTGTCTGCTCCCTCCAAGGCATTGAATGCTCCATGAACATTATGGACCTGGGAAGCAAAAAGACACATGAAGAAACTATGTTCTGACTTGGTACTCTTAATTTTTGCTTCCCTATCCTATACTGTAACAAGGAGATCAAACTGATTCAACCTTCCTGAAAACATAGCATTAACCCAGTAAAAGATGACCTGAAACATCTGTCAGTCAACATCACCACAGAGGCTGTATCCAAGCAAAAAAGTTAGTTTCACAACATCTTACAAGATGAAACTCCAAAACCACTCCAAAGCTAAAGGATTGCAATTGGAAGCAGCCAGTTGTGAAATTTCATTGTGAGGTATTTCCTAAGAGTTTTGCGAAGCTAACAATGAAAATCATTTATTGAGCTGAAAGGGAAATAAAAGGGAGTCACACTCAGATTAAAACTCAAAAGCTCTACCTGTAGAGGTAGCTTGTGCCTGAGCAGTTGGGCTTGTAGAACTCATTAGCCCAGCTTTCATACCACACACAATACGCCCTTGGAGATGGGAAGGACACATGCCACCACTACCATCCATTCAGCTTTTCCGGCAGCTGGTCCCAGGCATGCAACTATCTGTTTGCCTGGAATAACAGGATTTCCATCCCATGCTTTCCAGATACTATGATCTGTAAGCTGATGTCCACCAAGAGAACAATCAATAGGTGAGCTCTCTAGACAGGGAAAACCCCACAGCAACAACTGTAGATCAGGAGTTGCATCACTCACACGAGGTACCATAAGCTATGCAGAGATGACACGTAACTCCACAACCTAGAAACTCCTGACCTTAAACCAGACAACAGGGAAGATGCCTTTGGAAGAAGCATATGGTCACAGGTGTGACAGTTTCATCTCACTAACAGGGCAATGCAATCTCCTTCCCAGACCCTCTCAATAGCTGATGTCACATGGATGTGTTTGTCTCATCCTAACGGCTGTTTCCTTATTCTGAATGCTACGGAGTGGATGATAGTTGGGAGGAAGCAACAACTGAACCTGTTACTTTCCCAAGAAAGGAAACTTTACAAAGAGACAAAATCATCAGCAAGTTAAATTGGTAAGGTGCTGGCAACAAGCAGAGAGCAAAAGCAATCACTGAACCTTCTACTAAGCCTGCTGAACCTTCTGCTGAGCATTTCAGTCTGCTGATATTTCAAATATTTTACACATCAGTAACCATTTCCAAAGTCACATGCAGACTGTACCTATCCTTACTGTCAAAAGCATATGCAGAAAGAAAAGGCCCTAGACTGGACACCAGTATTATGTTCCTCTCTTGATACAGATGATTCTCATAGCATATCTGGGCCACAGACTTTAAGGTCCACTTCAAACACTCCAGCAGTAATATTTTGGGTGGTTGCTCTGCAAAAAAAGTGAAGTACCTGTATATTTATCACAGGATATATTTGGACCTATATTCTTGCCCATGGGTCCCCACTTTTGTCTATATGTAAAACTTGTCTGCTCTCCATCTGTCTACACAGCAAGTTTGTAAAGCTGTGATGTACAGAGCTCCATGCAGCCAAAGCCACCAAACATCACCACAATTCTCTGTTTCTGTGCCATCATGACCTATAGTGCATCATCTTTGGCGCATACACTTAGTGGATGAAGGCAAGGCTGTGGATGTTGTTTACCTGGACTTCAGTAAAGCCTTTGACACCATTTCCCACAGCATCCCCCTGGAGAAACTGGCTGCCTATGGCATGGATGGGTGGGCAGTTCACTCGGTTGAGAACTGGCTGGATGGCCAGGCCCAAAGAGTGGTGGTGAACGGAGTTAAATTCAGTTGGCAGTCAGTCACAAGTGGCGTTCCTCAGGACTCAATATTTGGACCACTTCTCTTTAATATCTTTATCAATTACCTGGATGAGGGAATTGAGCACACCCTCAGTAAGTCTGCAGATGACACTAAAATGGGTGGGAGTGTTGATCTGCTTGAGGATAGGAAGGCTCTGCAAAGAGATCTGGACAGGCTGGATTGATGGGTGGAGGTCAGCTGTATGAGTTTTAACAAGGCCAAGTGCCAGGCCCTGCACTTGGGTCACAAGAGCACCAGGTTTGGGGCAGTGGCTGGAAAGCTGCCTGGCAGAAAAGGACCTGGGGATGTCGTTTGACAGCCAGCTGAACATAAGCCAGCTGAACATGAGCTAGCAGTGTGCCCAGGTGGTCCAGAAGGCCAATAGCATCCTGGCCTGGATCAGGAATAATGTGGCAAGGAGTAGAGAAGTGATCATGCCCCTGTGCTCAGCTTTGCTGAGGCTGCACTCTGAATACTGGGTTTGGTTTTGGGCTTCTCACTATAGGAAGGGCACTGAGTGGCTGGAGTGTCTAGAAAAGGGCAACAAAGCTGTTGAGGGGTCTGGACAGATCTGGTGAGGAGCAGCTTGAGGGAACTAGTGGTGTTCAGTCTGCAGGAAGCTGAGAGGAGACCTCATTGCTCTCTACAACTACCTGGAAGGAGGCTGGACTGAGGTGGGGGTTGGTCTCTTTTCTCTAATGCCCAATGATAGGATGAGAGGAAATGGCCTGAAATTATCCCAGAGGAGGTTTAGGTTGGATATCAAGAAACATTACCTTATAGAAAGAGTGGTCAGGAATTGGAACAGGCTGCCCAGGGATATGATGGCATCGCCATCCCTGGAGGTGTTCGAGAAGTGTGGACATACCACTTTGGGGCATGATTTAGTGGCCATGGTGGTCAATGGTTTGACTTGATGATCTTAGAGGTCTTTTTCAATCAAAACAATTCTGTGATCTGCCTCTCTTGTCTTTGCCACATGAATGGCATTTGTAACTCCCAGTCTGTACCACAATCTTCCTTGAGGAACATTCTGAAGACCCATTGCAATACTTGCTGTCCGTAGACTGCTAATTAATCTCTGCTCTACAAAGTGCACAGGTGCATTCCTTGGGGGAACACTTGTTTGTACCTTGTTAAGTACCTGGAGGGACTTCAACAAGGAGCAAGCTTTTGTCCACAGTAACAAAATTGCTTTGCAACAGAGAACTTAAGCAAGCCTGTTTAGCCAGACATTCCCAGGCCTCACCTGTACTACCAAGGCCAAATTGGTCTTGGAGTAGTGGCACAGCAGGCTGTGCTTTAACAGTCCCAACGCTTTATTCTTCTACAACATGGACCTCAAAAAGGTGCATGAAAAAGTCCTTTAACACCCTAGGCTTTAATCTCTACAAATGCATGCAAGGATTTAACTGGACACGTTAACTCAGGCAAAGCCCAACAGCAGGCTAAAATAACTTCCAGCCTGGTGTCTATCAAGGGAAGACAAGATGTCTCACAAAGCTTAAAATGGATTATTTTATATTATTTTATATTTTTAATCCTTAAAAAGGATTATTCAATACCACCTAGCACTAATGAGAAACCTATGAATAAAAACATACCATCTCCTACTTTCCACACCTTATTCTTTACTAAGTTCCCTGAAATGTAAGAATCTAATTGGTTTGAATTTTGGTCTCATCTACATGAGGGGAAAAAAAAAAAATCTACAAAAGTCTGCCACTACTGTGCATGAACTACTGTGAGAGAACTGAAGCTCATTCAATACCAGACAAGATTTAAATCTCTATCTCAGAGTGTTTTTTCTGGAGAACACAGCATGTGCCTTAGTAAATCATTCTGCCTGAGATGGTAACAAAGAACTAACTCCCAGCACAAGACACAAGTAAATAAGAAGTTTCTCATCCCCTTTAAGACATGAGCATATGTTACATCAAAGCAGGTGGAGCCAACCCAAAACATACCTAGATTTAAAGCTCTCTGTACTTGCTGGCTCTGTACACTGCTTGCTGAATCTTGGTAGCACCTGTTTAGTGAACATGTCCTCCTTTAATTTGTGCTGTTGAACTCATGTTTGCCTACAGGATTAGCAGCACCTACATGCTCCTTTCTAGTACAGAGAGGATGAGTAGTAGTTATTCTGAGCTTTGAACATACTGATCAGAACTTGTCCAAATCAGGAGCCAATTACATGTTTGCTAGGCAGATTTCTCACCCTGAAAACTAAAGAGGCTTGCTCCTTTCCACACAACTGTCCAGGCTTCCCATCTCTTTCATGCTGATTCTGACTCCAGCTCCTTTACTCAAAGCCTCCATGATAAAACAATGGGAATGCTACCTTAGAGCGCTGATTTCCCAAGCAAACTGCAGAACTCCCCATTAGTACTTATTTAATATTTTTCATAATCTCAGTGTGCTTTACAGACACTAAGACAAGCTTATTTATATGCTAATATTTCAGTGTTCCCACACCAGATATTTCCTAAAAGGAGCCAAGAGCAGAGTCAGAAGACTACAAAGCAACGCTTAGACTTGTTAGCATGAAAAAGGGTTTTGGAAGTGGGTGTACAAGAAGCAGACTAATGAGACGTCTGTGCTGAGGAAAGAAGATTACAGACACTATGGGTAAGCAATGTTTAGGGTGAGTCGCAAACTGGGTGTGCATATATGTGACTCCCACCTATGATGCCAGCTCCTTGGAAGTAGGCTAGAGAAGTGCTGTAATCTGTCCTTATTGAGAAATCAGGAATTATTACATAACTTGCAACACCTGGTGAAACTCTATCCACAGGGCAAGTGCACATGTTTAGCTTCTTCCCAGCAGGGAAGTCTAACTTGAGATTCACAGAACGAGTTTGACTAATAGGTGTTTGCTACACAAGTAAAGTGAAGTGAATTAAAAAGAACTTGTCTGGTGCCACGATAAACAGTACCAAGTCCACATCTTCCCTTGGTATACTCACTGCTCCTCTGCAAAGACAGTCAAGATTTGTTTGCTGTATTGAGAACAGTACTGCATTGGATTTTGCAAGGCCACAAATCCTTATCTCTACTCCCTGCAGAAAGTTAGCCACTTATTTTTCCAAAAGCACTTCCAGTTTCACAGGAAAACAGCAAAGTCACTCTATGAGTAAACACTGCTCCTTCCTGAAGCAGTGGCATGTAAACAGTTGCAAACTCTTCCAGACTGAGTGTACGTTGAATGAATGCAAGGGATGGGTTTGCTTACCCAAGCAGTGCTTTCTAATGTCCTACTCATGCTGTACATGGCCCTTCCATAAAATCCGAGTGTCTAATTTTCAACTCATTCATGTAGGATTGCATTCATTCCCCTAGAGCCAGGGAATTTTCAGAGAAGAGAACTCACCTGTAACTTGTCCCCAAATGAGAGCTTGTGGATGACATGAGTCATGTCAGGATTCTGAGGTTGCGCAGTGGCACTGTGCGTTGACACGTGAAAGTTACCAGGGACCTAAAATTAGTCCAGACATGGAAGACAGGATTTCACATTTTATCCCTCAAGGCACTGCTAGGCTCTGTGATACAAAGCACAAATGCCTGAATCCATCCAGCCTGGTAGGCTCTATCTACATAGCAGTGGACAACCCCTGGTATGTCAGAGAAAGGCTTTGAAATACCTTCTTGCACTTGACCAACACCACTGTACTGCATAAAGAGTGGAGACCAGTTACATCCCACAGCCCAATAGTCTGGCACCCTCACATTGCTCCTGCTACTGACTTGGGAGGGGATGAGTGGATCACTCCCATCTTTAGGGATTCCTAACACTTCAGGCTATGTCTTTCATCCCTCTCAAAGTAAGATTCATGTCTCTGACAAGCAACAAACAGTTGCTTAACGTTTTACTCCCACTCGCATTTGCATATGGGTCCACTGCTGCAGAGCAACCCAAGAAAGCTGCGGATACATTCTTAGAGTAGCACTGGTCAGGAGTAATCTTGCATTTGAAAAGATTATTCATGAGTTCTACAAAGAAAGAGGGGAAAAAAGCAATTATCAAAACCAGTGGGGCTTCCCAAATAAACTAGGCTAGATCTTCAGTTTCTAGCCCTGAGAATAGCCCTTCCAAGTATAGGACTTTCTGGGTTTATTTTTTTAATGTATGGAAAATACAAAGTTCTGAAGAATACAGATTTCACCAAAGGACTCAGTTCCAGGGCAGAAAATGAGCACCAGTGTCATTTTGACACCACTTCTCACAGCACTAGCCCTACTCTCTGAAGACCTTCAGCAGATTCAGATCAATCACTGTTACAGAGGGTGCAAGACTTTTTTTCCTAGCCTGAAAACGTTGGGCAATTAAGCAAGACTGAGAAGCAATCTGACATGGCCTAAGACAAGAGTGGGAGGATGGTTATATAACTGGTGCCCATTGTGCTCTCTGCAACCTCACTATTAGGGCCATGGGAGGCCACATGCCGGTTCCATGTGCTTTCAGGAAAGTTAATTTAAATGTCTTGAAGAACAGCAGGGCACTCCTGAGAACACTTTCAGGTGTGGACACAAGTTGTGTCATACACAAGCTCAGCAGTACATATAATCATCTCACTGCTACCTTGTCCTCCCTCTTCAGGTTTGAGAATAACACCCAAACGCAACCCTCGGCCAAGTCTCAAGGCCTGACCACATTACATTCCAGACACCAGCTCATGCAGAAGCCTGTACAATTTCTGCCAAGAGACTGAACACTTCCAGCTCATACATGAGAAGTTCAGGTTTTCAGAGCCAGAAGTCCGGGGCCAGGTCCCCTACCTCTGGCAGCAGCCCCAGCCACTACACAAGACAACACAATTAGTGGTCTTTCACAGGTCAAGCAGTGAAGGGAGCTCCTCACTGCCACACAGAACAACCCCTTTTTGAGTTGCTTTGTTGAGCAGAACACAACATATCTAGCAGTCAAACCCCCAAGTATTTCAGCTCTATGCTTTGGGATTTAACAGAACAAGAACTACCTTTCAAGGAGCCCTTTCCCAGTTTTGTGGACTATCAGCCACCAGTAATCTTGGTGGCTTACAGGTGAGGAAAGAAACATCCTCTTTATAGGTCCCTAATCCTTTCCATGCCACAGAATCAGTAAGAGGTTCTGCCTGTTATTTTTAGATGTGATTTAACATGACCTGGGAGGAAAAGAAGGAAGTAGGATTTTGTAGCCCGTGGTACAAGAGGAGGCGTGAATAAAGGGTGTGCCCTTCTTAGGGCATCAGTGGGCCCCACCACTGCCTCCCCCACCCCAGCTAGTCATCTCCAGCATTACATAGAAAGATTATTCAATTCTGAACACACCCATCCCAGAGAGGAGCCTCCTCCAGGCTGGATTTTCATTCTTTTGAGGCAGAAGTGGAACATCCTGACAAAGCATGCGCAGAGTATGTGCATGTATTCCAAACATCTCAGCACGGGGCCGCTTCTGCTACACTGGCACCCTCTGGTAGGAAACATTCCTGTCATTCTGCAGCTCTCAGAACAAAAGAGCACTTGGACAGAGACACTGCCAAAGACCTCTCTACAGTGAGTCACATTTTGGAGGTGCAGTTGCGAGGAGTAAACGCAGAAGCCATTCGGCATTTGTAGGGAGTTCACAGCATTAGGCTGCTGCAGGGAAAGGGACAGCCCTGGCCATAGCACAGCGCTGCTCTCTGCTGTTCCGCAATGCCCTCTCGATTCCCTGGTTTGGAGAATGAAGTAAAGGCCTGATTTAACGTATTCTCCACGGGTCTGACTATGCAGCCACCCCTGTCCACACTATACTGCAGCACCAAGAGGCTTAGGCTCACCACTGATTAGAGACAGGAACGTATGCTCTACAGGAAAAACACTGACACACAGATTTCGAACAGTATTTCACAGGTGAACCCTGCTGTCACTGCTACTCACCTTGTTGATGCTGAAATGGCCCTCAAACCTGCAGCCATCCCCATTATTGAGAGGTATCTTCATTGAGTTATCAATATGGCCCACTTCATGCCTTCCCATTTCATCTTGGATGTCAAGTCCTACTACTGCGTGGGTGGGAGAGGAGGAGACAAAAATCAAAACAACAGAAATAACAGGAGGGTTGCATAGGAAAAGTATGCACTGCTTTTGCTAGGAAAAAAATCTACAATTTTTTCCCTGACGCTTGACTAAACTGTACTAGTAGTATCATTTGTCAAATATTAATTGTTATACCAGCTCTTCAGAAAGAACTTTATGACCAAACTTTTCAGACTGCCTAGCTGACAGAAATGCACCTCCCACACCATGTCAGCAATCTCAATTACACAAACAGAAAAAAATCAGGTGGACGAGGCTGGCGATTTGTGAAAAGCCAAAAACCAGCTGGTGCATTCAGAATTTTGAGTGATGCCTGGAAGGTTTCTTGCTCTCAGAGACAAAAAGATTGCTATGAAAAAAAGAAAATGAGATTTAACAAGAAGCCAGTGAGGGAGATCAGCCACTAATAAGGACTACAGAGCGAGCAGAAGGTCCAAGGAAACAGGTGTCCTGGTTTGGAAGAGACAGTGATGGGGAATTGGCAAAGGCTGCAGCTACTTATTTCCATTCACTCTTGTCACAGAAGGGCCACTGTACCAGATGGGCTCATTTCAAGTATTTCTTAAAATACCAAAAAAACTCTTAAGTGAAAGAGGGTACTCACATTCACAGTGCAGGTTTGGCAAACTGATGTTCAGATTCACTTCTATTTTACCTCCACTGTCTTTGTCTGGGTCATCCACATACAGCTCATTAACTCTGGAGGACAGAAGACACAGAAGACTTCAGGAACATAGCTACTTTCTACTAGAAAACTACAGCAACTTACATGGGAAGAGAAAAAAAGAGACTTTGAAGCAGAGGGTTTGACTGTGTGACAGAGTTAAAGAGTGAGCAGGAAAAGCCCTCCATACCAGTATGGAGGCAAATCACTATTTAATTCTTGCTTGGCATGTGCAGAAGACTTTAAACAAGTCCCTTACACCACGAGAAGACAAAAGTCCTGCTCTGGTATCCTGTTCCTTAAGCAGAGGTGATACAAAACAAGAACCTAATGCCAAAGAGGTGGCAGGCTAGCATGCTAGGCCTCCACGTGCCTAGGCTGTTACTCCTTTTAGGAAAGAGGGAAGCATGTGCTTTTCAATTTGTTTCATAAATAGCTTCAGAGAAAGGCCACTCTCAACTATCCCACAGGAAAGCTTATTTGTGTCACTAATTGCCATTTGTTATTGCCACCCAGCTGACAGAGCAGCAGCAGGAGAAGACGGCATGGAATACTTGTATCTCCCTCCTCAATATCTCATTTCAGTCTATGAATGGCAACCAAAAGCAACTACTAAAATTAAGGAGAAGAGGATGTGAGCCAGGAACAGATGGGAAGAAACATCCTGGACAGCAGGATCTAACACACTATGCATCAGCCTCCGAAAGAGTAATGTTGTTTCATAGCACCCACGGAGCTGGCACATATCTCACAAAGACAAAATGCAGACAGAGTAAAAGGAATGCAAGAGTATAAATATTTATTGTTGGCACATACAGTCCATCTGACATGTAAAATATAAACCCAAAATACTCAATGCAATCACAGCTGAATTCACTAACAGTCCAAGAGAATCCACTCTAGGAAAGCCCAGCACAATGAAGGGAGAAGATGGTGAGAGTACCTAGCGGCACTTTCTCCCCCAAAGTCCAAGACTGTTCAGCCTCATCACATGAAAACATTTGACAATTGATGTTCCAACCAGCCAGACTATAAAACTGTAGAAACTTATGTTCAAGCAACATAAAATAAACTACCTTCCCTAGTAAATGTCCTGCATTATTTTTATTTAATGCTCAAAGTGTGTGAAACCCTTTGACGAGCCCTTCCTGAAGAGTCTATATGCTAATAGACAAACCAGACTAAGGGCAGCTACAAGACAGAATCAAAGTGATTTTGCTCTGGTGATACATCTCTGGACCATAATGAACTGTTTGCCCTGTGGATTCAGAAGAACCCAGCCTTCACACTGAGAAACAAACAGCTGCCATTTCTTTTGGATGTAATTACTCACAGGTCAGTGGGGTTTACAGACACTCATTTAAAACCGGCACAGCATTTGTCTTCAGCTTCACAGCCCTACCTTTCTCTGTTTTTAATTGGCTTGACAAGTTGCTTGCAATCATTACTCAACGTATTTTTCAAGTGATTAATAAAAATGACACAGAGGGAGGGGAAAAATTGCTCATCAGTGACCTAGTTAGAAGCTTCTTGGCTTCTCCCGAGTGGAATGCATTAAATCTTCTACGTGTTTATTGCTGGCAGATTTGGTAGCAATCAGGATTAAGTCATATGTCCAAACATGGTTGTGAGGAGCAGCTCCAGCCAGGACAGGCATTAATCCCCTAAAGCAATGCACCTTTCTGCACTTCCTGAGTCCTCCCATCATGATCCCAGTTGACAGCCAAGCTTCATAATAGCACCTGGCTTCTTCCCAGCTCTCTGTCTAAGATGTGGGTCGTGCCCAGCCAGTGCCATGGGCAACTTTTTGTTACTGGCAGAAAGGAGCACCCACATCAGGGTTGGCAGAGAAGCACATGAGGTTCAGAACCAGACATCCCAGCTCTTTGGAGAAAAGCTCTAGGAAGGTCAATATTTGTATTTTGTGATTTCCAGTACTGAACTTGTCAGAAAAAGCAAAGACACATAAGCCTTTGGGTGATAAACAGGTGAGAAGTGGATGCTGGTAGGAGTCAATGGACAAACAGGGAGCCTGTGGAAGCTCTTACATAGGAAGGCAAGCAGTGAGGCCACTTGGTTGCAGATTGGATCACTGAGGCAAAGAGAAGTAGGCCAGTAAGTGCACGTCACACAGCCCATTAGTCGCAGATAAAGGAAACTGGTTTCCTGCCCTGCACTCCAGTCACTGGACCAATGGTTCCCAACTCATCTCTTGAGCAAGGTTCAAGGGCACAGGCTATTTCCTCCTCCTCCTCCTCTTTACCTAGTAGCCCCCTGCCCCTCTCATACTCACATTCTGAATTTCATAACCCTGTCTATCACTCCTTAGACAAATGACAGCTCATACCCATCTATCCTTCCTTACCCTCCCTCAGACCTGCAGCACCACCTTTCATGGAGCACCCTGCCTGCTGAACCCTGCTTCTCCCTCCCATCTCTGGCCACTGCCTCCTCCTGGCAGCATCACCTCGCAGAGGGCCCAAGCCCAGAAAGGTTTTTTAGCAGTGGCTGTGAAGTGCAACCCCTGAGCTGACCTGCTTTGTTACAGAGGTTCTGTACTGCTATGGGCAACTCAGGGCACAATGAAAACATATCACAATGCTATGCTTGCTGGGGCAAATCTCAGAAGAAATGTCATCATTTTCAACAAACTGGAAATGTCACTTCCCAAATGTATTCTGGAAACTTCACAGGTAAAACAAACTACCATAGTCAAGGCTATTCTTTTCAAGATGTCCCCATGAAACACCACTACCTACGTCTAGATGGAGTTAGCAGAGAGCTGGCACTTATGCTTCCTTTGCTGTCCTACTCCCCAGAGCCAAGAAGCCAGTTCACACACAGCCTTCCTAAGTTTTAATCAGGAAGAAATGAAGTCTGCTCTAATCTGTAGCTGTCCCTCCTGGAACATAAAGTGTCCCAGGGGTAACAGTCCTTAACAGTGAATATGGGACAGGCACAAGGGAAATAACACCTGAGGTCAAGCAGAAAGACACTGTAAATGCAGATGCTTCTAAGACTGCTTAGAGAAGCAGTGTATATTGTGACTCCAAAGACAGCATATACCTCCTAGCAAAGCATCTAGGAGTTGGTATTTAACTGCTGCTGCTAAGGACTGTTTGAATAAAAGTGTCGAGCAGGGTCGAGGTGTAGAGTATGAAAGTACACTGAGGGCAAGAGGACAGGAGGGATGTGGGCTTCTCCCCCTGCAGGGCCTCCCGCTGCCACTTTAAGGAAAAGAAGGAAACTTTCGGCATGTAGCAGGAGCTATGATCCACATAGAAGGAATCTGCTTCGCTTCTAGAAAGAGCCACTCTGAAATTCTTCACATTCCTCAGTGGTGCTCTGCTGGGCTTCTCAGCTGCTTATCCCGTTTGCTTACAAACTTGCAGCACTACACAGGAGAAGCTGGAGAGACTCTGGTTAAGGTTACAGATCAGGCAAGCGGCACGCCAGCAAGAAAGAAAGGGGGAAGGAGCAGCAAGAGGGCTCACGATTTCTTCGAGATTTTATCCAATGAAAGCCAGACCCATTCCTCACGCTTTAGGACTTAATTATGAGCCAAGAGCTTTGTTTCCCTAGAAACAAAACTTTTCTGGTAACTTATTTCCACCTAGCAGCCCTGACCACTAACATGAGATTCTTCAGCACTTCAACAGCTGAAGAACCTGTGGCTGTTTGAATACAAAAGGAAATACACTGCATTGACCCTTCAGACTCTCACATGCTGCCTGGGAGCTCTCTAAACACATCTTCCTTGCCTCTGTTCAACCTGTCCTAGTCTCTGCTTCAGGTTTTAGCCTTGTTTCTAACTCTTTCACAGCAAAGAACCAGGCACTCTCCTCCCCAGTCATCAGCCATACAGAAAATACAACCACTTATTCAATCAAACTGCATTTCACTTTGTCCTCCAGCTCCCAGGAAACACTCTCTGGTCTCCAGAACCCTAAGCCTAAGAGAGAAAATAATTATTCTTTCTTGAGGGAGCCCAAAGCTTCTCCAAAGACTTTCTCAGGCTTCTTGTTTCAGCTCTATGAACCGTCTTCCAGAAACACAACCATCTGAAGCTGAGATTCTTGCACCACTGTTTTTCCAGTTGTACCGGATCAGAGAAGACCCAACACAGAACAACCAACCTATCTTCCCAGTTTGTGCAGGAAACAACAAGCAGGTCAGAAAATTTTCTACTGTGTAATAAACTGTGCAGGTATCTATTGCTCTGCCATTTTTAATCTTCCATCTATGCCCTGAATCTCAATCAGTTCTTATTTGTGAAGGTCTTCGTCCCAAATTAGGTCTTGGCACAGCTGTGAAGCACAGAAAACACTGTCCTACAAAGGAAGGGATTACAGTTCTCCAGGAGGCAGGAAGAAGGAGAAGGGTTTGAAAGACGTCAATGTAGATTTGAGTCAGAAATCGCAAATGACATCACGGCACAGCCTTCCGCTTCCTGCTAACCCACACATGGGCATAACAACACTGCACAAATATCTAACACCTTTTATTAGGTAATCTCCAAGTTACTGTGCAAACATTAATTAAGCTTCTTAGCACCCCTGGAGAAGTAAGCAGCTAAGTATTACATCCTTCTACAGAAAGTGTCTGTCTCAAGGTCAGTCCATAGCAAGAGCAGGATTACAACTCCCATTCCCCTCTGTCTGCTAACTAGGTTGTATTCCCAATGCTGGTCTAGTTTGCTCCAGCATTTCATCTGCCTCAACTGGATGAGCTGGTGGAGCTGGAGTTGCATCTCCAGTTTAGTGTCAGAACATCTAAGCTGTAGCACTGTGCTCCGGGTGCAGATGGTTTACACACCAAGCTTATGGTTTTGTGCAGAAGAAACTCTTGTTACACTAGGATCTCATCATGCTGCTTACAAAGCAGCTGCAGCTTGGCTCTGCAGGAGAAATTTCCATTGGCCAAAAGCCACAAGACAAATTCCACATACCTTGGAGAGCTAAGGGACAAAAATCCTCTCTGAAGACAGGTATGATAACAATTCTGCTTTACTGCAGGACCAGTCTTGGGCATGCAAATGAACTCAGTATGAACAAGCAACACTGGTCTCAGTAGCTCCTGGTGTTTTGCTCCCTCCCACACTGCAAGTACCTGACAGCCTCCATGAGCAGTCACATCATACTGCACATGATGTGGCCCCACCATAGGAGCTTGGCTGCGTGATGTCCGTGGACTGACTAAAGTAATTTTCATAAAGATTAAAGCAAGCAAGTGTCCCCAGCGAGTGAGAACAAGTGAGATGGACATTGCTCAGGGTTTATACTTTTAGGCAAAGGCAGTACTTTTTACTACAGATATTCTAAGTAATTAATTGCCTTGCAGGGGGCAAACTTGTCCCTTCAGACTGTTCTTTGCCTGTTACTACATTAAAAGAAAACAAAAGAAAACAGTCAGGAACAGCCTGTTGCTTTCTACAGTGTGCTGTGGTAGATGAATAATTGTTGAGTAGCTACATTTATATCACAAGTAGCATATTCATATCCTCCTACCCCTTCCCCTGGCTGCCAATGCAAGGCAGACTAGATTAGTTAATTACATCTTTCCTCCTTAATGATGGAACATTTGGAAAACTCTTATTGATCCTACAGAACATAATTCATGACCTAATTACAGTTATAAAACAGCAAGATTATAATCTTGCCAGCTATTAACTTCTAGTGCTGATCTCAGTTAATTAAACAAGAGATAGGTGATTTGCAACACAACAGAAGGATGAATGAGGAAGGCTGCTAGAGGTATGCCAAGCAATCTCTAGCCCTCAGTCTCAACTCTCAACCTACTGCCAATCCTTGCCAGGAAATACCAGACACATTTAACACTTTAGTTTCATTTCTTCAGGCATTTGAGTCACTGGCTCAGTGGGACAACTGTGTTTGATACTGTTGGTTTTGCAGAGGTTCAAATGTGGATCACAGGTCTCCTTTTCTTTGCTTGTCTTTTACAGAATTGAAGATGTTGACCTAGTTCTGGTTTTGGACTAAATATTCATTTACTCTCAGTCTGGACAAAAGAAAATAAAAATAATCTTCAAGATGATCCTTTCCCAGGGTTAAACCTAACTGCCCTTAACTGCAACGATGAATTATGTCTGGGCAAAGAAAAACCTCTTTCATCAGCAGCCCTTCAGTGTGGTTTTCCTGAAAAGGATGTAGCCCCACCTAAGAACTAAGCTTTGATTTCCTTCATGTCTGCTCAGATGACTGCCTGCTAGGGTCACCTAATAAATCTAGAAGATGAGAAACTAGGAGTTCTGTATCCTACTCAGGGCTCTCTAGATAGGAAGCCAGTCAGCAGCAAAACAGGATGCGATTTATAGTGCATTGGGTACCTCTGTCACACGAACTTTCTACATGTTCTTTGTAGTGCACACAGCATCTTAGCTAAGCCTCATGGCTGCAATGAGCTCCTGCGCACAGACACAATCCTAGTGCTCATTAGAAATGCCCACACAACTTACTGACATAGCTGCTGTGATGCATACTGTCTTCTCCACAATGCTAATCTGACTGGGGTTTGTATTATGACTGCTATCCTCAAGATGAGGGTGTAATTTCTTGGCTTTCTGCCACCCAGACAAGTCTTTGGCAGTTGAGACTATAAGTGCTAAGACAATGGGCTGGTCAAGGAAAATTACCTTTAAAGTTGGGCAAGAGTGACCAAACTGAGATTTCTAGTAATACCAGGAATTTAAGTTGCTGTGGTCATATGAATGTAGAAAAAGGTCCAACCACTGTTGGCTGGGTAGAAGCCAGCAAGTATTACAGATTAGCATGGTGCAGAGCAGACCTTATTTTCTTGTGTTACAGTATGAGTTTAACAAACCACACCAGATGCGGTAGATGCAGATAGCAAAGAAACCTCTTGTTGGTGAGAGTTAAGACAGTTAATCCTGTGGGCACCACCACTGCTGAGGTTGCTGTTGGCTTGCCCTGAAGTAGGCTGCTGATGCCCAAACACCATGCACAATTACTCAGCATAATAAGGCTCTGATGTAAGCATGAGTCCACATCAGTGAACCTGGTAGGTCTCTGACATAAGTCAGCAGGCCAAATGCTCTCCATTTTACCTGGCCACCAGAAATGTGCAGCAATCTGTCCTTGTCAAGCACATGGGTGACACAAGAGGAGGAAGAGTGATGCAGTCTCATAGCACAGCTGGCACTGGGAAAGCAGGAAAGCTCACCCCATGTAAGTGAATTCTAGTTAATCATTCAGGTACTAACTGACACCAGTTAGTGTCCCCACCAGGTATCTCTCCCACTTCAAGCTGGGAGAGCTATCTATTGTAGGAGACTCTTCATACAAAAGAAACTCAAAACTTGCAATAAAAGTTGATGGAAGTGGAACAGTTTGCACATAACAACTCTTCCACATCTTCACAAGTGCTTGATTCATGGGCAAACAAGGCTGAACATATCTTTGAGAGATAGTATCTCCCCTGTTATTTGCTACCACCTAGTTTGAATGGTAGCACTGAGTTCTCACAGTTTGTTCCAGATCACACAGCACTACACACTTCTGCACCCTTTATCCAAACGATAAGACTCTACTGCCTCACAATGCGCTGCTACTAATACACACTTGAAAGGGAAGCACAGGAGATTCACAGTATCTTTGAACAGCTCTAAGGCACTAGGTTTCCCAGAAGAGAAAGCGATGAGTAAGAGACAGAAAAAGTTTACTCTTTAGAAGTTGCTGAGCTGGGAAACACTTTGTTATGTGTCTTTCAGAATTATTTCCGCTGTTACAGGGGAACCTGTTCACAAATGCTGTGGGTGATCTGTTCCCAGTAAGAAAGACTTTGAAGACCTGTAACTTGTCAGAAGAAGGTTTTCATACTCTAGGAGTTACTGTGGTGGATGGTCCATGACAAATCAGTTTCCTGCATTCATTTGTCTCAGTTTCTTCCATGACATCCTCTCTAAAATTTTACAGCTTTACTGCTTACAAACACCTCCTCCTCGTCAGTTCCTCCTGGGAAAGGCAATTTACCATCTCTCTGATATTTTAATGAGAAACTTGTCAGCTGAGCATGCAGGAACTTACAGCACTTCTAATACCTTTGTGGAAAATGCATCATCTTGTTAAGGAAACAGCATGAAGAGGCCTCAGAGAGTCAAACAATTTTGCTATTCAAAACAAAATTTCTAGTCAGGAAATTAGATAAAGTCAGATACAGGCATGTGCACTCAAATAATTGGATCAAAATTAGGGAAGCAATTATTACTCCTCTGGTAAAATATTAACCAAAAGGAAAAAAAAAAAAAATCAGATGAGAGAATGAGAACTAAAAGATCAAGAAGTAGTGTTTTACTTGAAGCAGTTTGTCTAGCTTTTCCCTACTTTTTAAAACAAGAAAATCAAGAAAACTGAGCTCCTGAGGGAAGTGTGTTGGTAAGGTCACCCTAGTATTTCACAAACGAATGCATGAAATTGAGTAAGAAACCTAAGATACCATCTCTGAAGTAAATGTGCAATGGGCATAAAGAAATTAGCTAGAGCTAGATGACACCACTGTTTTAAGGTTAAACATTACTCAAGGTTAAAATTATTCTTTAAATAATATTCTCAACCCAAGTCAGAGATGTACAGATGCAAAGTAAAAGCCTCATGGCTATCAGGAGCCACATAAGCCATGGTCAACCTGAGCCCAATGCATTTCAGAGCTTTTTTCACTCAGCAGTGACATCTGTTGCTATCTGGACCATCACGTAAGTCTGACAGAAGTTCCACCCTTTCTAACTATCCAGGAACTGTGCATCACAGTCTAGTGAGCTCACTGCCACATCAGCAAGGTGATGGAGAATGTTTCCTAGAACCCAGAACAAAGGTACTTGTGTTACTGGTTACTAAGAAAAATATACTTCAGGGT
Source organism: Eubucco bourcierii (assembly GCA_013396675.1). NCBI lineage: Eukaryota > Metazoa > Chordata > Aves > Piciformes > Ramphastidae > Eubucco > Eubucco bourcierii. The sequence goes on along the minus strand of VWZE01023433.1, from coordinate 151,637 downwards.
TGGAGGAACATGCGAACAGAAAAAAAAAAAAAACAACCCTGATTGACTAAAACACTCATTCTATGAGCTGTTTTTTAAAGTGGAAATTATTTTTATTTTGCTCAAAGCAAGATGCCAAAGAGGTTACCTGGGACAACCTGTCTTCAGGCACAAAATCTGTCAATTAAGTTTCCAATGAGAGCTCAACAGGAGAAAAGAAAGAAGGTAAAACTCACACACAAGGAAAGCTATCTCCATGTATCAGAGATTCAGCTCTGGCATTAAAAAATGAGGTATTGTTAACATTAAACTAATAATTCATATTTCATATGAATAATTTTTCAAAAGAAAACATCTCCAAAAAGACCCAGTGAATGTAGCACCAATTTTATTCACAGGAAAGTGAGGAGGAAAGAAAACATTTTGTCAAAGATCCCACCATAACTGCATGGGAGCCCACAGTCTCAGAGCACATTAATTCAATCAGCAGGCATCATGCATTTAAACATACAGTATCACCAAGTTAAAATAAACTAGTTTTTGAGAATCACTTTGAATTCAGCAAATACAGAGGAAAGTGCCTGTTCAAGAGGAGAGGGGATGAGAACAAGACACTGGCAGTTTAAAGAGGAAGAGAGGAATTACAACTGACTGGCACTGATCATTGTAGCACTCGTGATAGCTTACATCTGATCACCAACTGAAAAGGGTCAAAAGCTTTTGTCTGATCTATGGTCACATGAAAAGTATCCAGTGTGCTCAAAGGAGGAATCCAATATGCAGATAAGAGATCAAGCAAGTTTGGAACAGTTTTCTCTGTCAGAAGTATTTCATAACCAGGTTTGCCTAGTGTAGTTTAGTAGGTTAAAAAGTGCAATTCACACTCAATCAAAAATAATCTAAAAGCCATTAGACAACTAATTGACCTAGTGAAATTATGGGCACATTTTCCCAAAATACAAGGATAAAGCTGTAAAGAATCACATATGCACAAACATTCAAAGAAAGGAAAACATGATTTTTACTTACATTTCAGTGGCTATAAATCCGGTGAGCTCAGACAGGAAGAGAAATAGTATGAAGAGACAGCAGCATACAGATACTGGAAAAGAGGCAGGAAAAGAAAAAGGTTAGTCTCATATCCTTAACAACAAAAAAATAAAATCTGTTTTCATACAAGCATATTGTTGCCCCCATGGATATGCCACACAGACACACCTGAGAACTAACACTCTTTAGGGACAATGACTGAGATGATGCCATCAGAACAGTGACTTCAACGTCATGTCAATAACCAACAACCTACTGGGTATCAACTCTTGGGCCACCTTCTCCATCCTAATTTCCATCTACCTATGTCTCCTGAATTCTCCAAGATGTTACGTGGGTCTGCCAACTCTACCTTCTGCTTGACAGTATGACTTTGTTGGAGCCCTTGATCCAAATCTAATTTCATTACTACTAAAACCTTCAAAATGAAAAAGAATCAGTATCCCCTTGCTTTGAAAGCACATAATCAGTTACATAGTACATTGTGGATTAGAAGGCATTTTGGTTCTGGGTCAAGTTCTAAGGCTATGTGCAAGTCATCTTGCAGCCTGCACTATCCACTAGATATAGCTGGGATAGCAGAGACACAGTGGCAGTGAACTAGTCTAGCCAATGCATGATACTGCTCTGATTTTTCCATTCACTGATATATTGACTCTCCAGAGACAGAAAATTCCCGGTGAAAGAACTGTGAAGTACACACACAACAATTCCCATGTCTTTGTCCCATGTCTTTTCTAAGAATGCCAACCTAGAGTTACAAAGAAGGAACCCAAAGTAAACGGCATACTACTGGGTACTCTTCATCAGGAAACTATTCAAAACACTGTATAGTGACCTTCATGCACCAGTGACAGTCAGTGACCCACGCAGGAGAGGCTGGAAGGAAGGACAGCTGTAAATCCTATTGAGTAGGGATGATTGGAGTAGACGAGGATGTGCCAACGCAAGGAGACAGGACTGCAATGTGTATTTGTACTAAACAAAATACCCAAGTTCACCATGAATCACTGTACAAAACAGCAGACCAGGAAACTGCATGCTGCTCCAGGGCTGTGACAACAGGATTACAGTTTGGTTCACCCCTCAATCCCGGCAGAGTTGTAATGACCAAGCACTCTTTGGAAATGATCACTTTACCATAGCCACTAATTAGGATTGGGAAATATGTAAGAAAAACCCTATTCCTCAACTTTATTCCATATGACCTGTACAGCCTGAATACCCATTCCTTTGGGAAGCTCAAGCAACAACTGGTTGAGGAGCAATTTTATCATACAACTGCGCCTGTCCAAACTCCCTTGGGTAGAGGATGTGATAAGCAAGGGAAGGAAAGAGGACTTAAGGCAAATTCTGAGACAGACTCTAAAATGACCTAAAGCCTTATGCCTCATTCTTCAGATTAGTCATTTTATAGTTCTGAGGAAAGAAAGTTGTGTTGCTTCCCCTTCCTCATCAGAATAATTTCAAGGGTGGATTAATATACTGACTCTCTGTAAAGTGCAAGGGACTAAAAGAGATGCCAAAAAATCCATTAGTTAGGATGAAGAAAGAAAGAAAAGAGGAAAAAGTAAGTCAAAGACCAGTAGGAAAATGGGAAGCTAGAAAGGGTATTAATTTCTAAAGAGAAACCTCAGGTGGCTACACAGTTGCTTCCAGGTCTTGGCTGTCAAGACACAGACCACCACTGTAATCCAGCTAATCCATTGGCACAGTGCAGTGCGGGGGAGGACAAAGGTGTGCCTGAAGCACAGCAGCAAATCCTCATGAGAATGTGCCTAAGAGTATGAAGTACCCTAGGCATGAGACTCGTTGATCCCATGTTTCTTACTGTTAACCACTGAAGAGCAGACACAAGATCTCTCCCAGTATGCTGCCCATATTCCTCTCTGCTTGTTATGATCCTGAAGGCTTTCCATAGCTCTGCTCACTATCACTGCTACCTTGCAAGTCTGGTACTGCTAACTGTAAGTTCTTTCTCTGAGCCTTCTCCTTTCCATTTAAAAAAGTTTATTCTTTGCTATTTGCATCATTAAATTATCTTCTTTTCCAGTACACAAAATATTTGCTCCCTGAGGTTCACCATCTAATTCAGCTCTTGCAGAGAAGGCTTGTGACAATACTTTAAAAATACAGTCCAGTAAAATTCCACTAACCTGTATCTAAAAAAATTCTGCTAGAACACCCTGAAACACCCAGCAGAGGCTGACTTTCAAAGCTTTTCAATGCTTTTGGCAGTCTTCAAACTGCATTGTCAGTTTTCAGTCTGTAAAGAGATTACTGAGGGTGGACATGACAGTGCCTGAAAGAGATGAATGGGGACCAACCACTCACTGCCTTTCAGTATGGGAATGGAAGACAAAAACGTAGGTGCTTTTCCTTTACACATCACCTATGTTTTAAAAACTCGTGGCAAGAGATGTTGAGGATGCTTGAAAAAAAGAGTCTGTAATGCTTCAAAAAGGAATCATACATGCCCTGAAGAACAAATCCATTGAAGGCTACTCAACACAAACTAAACTTCATAGCTCAGGAAGTTCAGAACTACCAGTTGATGGTGAAGTGTTTAACCTGTCCTCAAGCTCTTCCTCAGGAATCTGCTGCTGACTACATGGACATTTCTACTGACCTAGCTAGCACAACCACTCTTCTGTTAAACTCTCCTTGCACACACATATTTTAAGGGCAGGGGTGTCTGTGTGTGTCTAGCATGAGACTCATGTGAAAGTCATATCCATTAAACTGTCTCTAGAGCCAATGTTTCTTCAGATGCAGAGCACAAGCTTCTCTCCTTGGCATGGTGCTGCAGGCATACATGATGTTCCCAGCATAAGAACTTATACAAGGACTACTCCAGCTGCTTATTTCATAGTGAAGGCTTTTACTTGCTTCCATGCAAATGTGCAGTTCCTGCCACCCACATTTGACAACTGCATTATATTTGGAAGAGTAGATTAAAGGCCTGGATCACACAATTCATGCATAAAGCATAGCTTAATTGCAAGAGCACAGCCATGTTCCCACAGAGCTCCAAGAACCATCTAAGACAGGTTGCTTAAAACTCAATTGATAACATAATCAATACATCAAAGGTTGCTGGTGTTAGGCATGCTGGAATACACTGCCGTTGGTTAATCACTAATCGCAAAAGGACAAGAAATTCTGCCAAGATATTTTTTCCTACACTAGCTTTGACAGTCTGACCTTTTTGTATATATCTCTTCTGACACAGAGACCTTCTGTGCACATTGCTGAATCTCCCCCCCACCCCATCTCACAAGAAGTGAAAGAAACATGAAGTGTTTAACACATCTCACAGACTGAGAACATGGACCTATGTCTATATTAAGGCATAAAATTAAGAGTATTTATTATTTGATGGAGTAAACTGCTATGAAGTGCAAGGAATGGGTCTTGTTACAGATGCCATGTGAATCATAACTTTGATATTTCCTGATGTGTATTTAAAACTCCAGGCTCCAAACAGCATAGAGTATTTCTGGATAACATTACCATGTGTGCAAGCAACATGTGCACGCAGACTACGAATCCACATTGACTGCTAAATACGAGGATTGCAACAGCAGCTGGCCCCTCTCTCAAGATGTCAGACTGCTCCTGTCCAGCCAAATGCCAACTGTCAGTCAGCCAGGGCATGTGCTGCTGCTGCCCACACACCCAAACATGGCCAAGTGGTCACCACATTAGTCAGATCTGTTAAAATGGCCATGCGCTGGCATCGCAGACGTGCAACACTGGGGTGGGAAGGCCTACAAAGACTGGCACAAGCGTCTGGTGGAAAAGAGACAACAATGGCATGACTGGTTGAATGGCACAGGGATGGCAATGCTGGCTGACAGAAAAGGTTTTTATTGAGAAAAAGGAAGGAGTAACTTCTGCACCCTTTTCAGAGTGGCCCACAGCAAACGGAGTGTTGCTCTGTACAAACCTCACCACTTAACGGCAGGGGACAGTTCTTGGTTCCTTCACTCCTACTAATTTCCAGTAGCCAGAAGGGTTGCTACACAGATGTGAAATCTCCCCTGTGTTGCATTTACTGCAACTTTTGAAATTACAAAACCATACCTAACAGAAGGCCTCAATAACCCTCCAGTTAGATTCTGAACTTGCTTGTGTTTGAGACTGCCTGTTCTTTTCCACCAAAATATCCTTACACTTCATATCACTGAGCTGCTTCTTTCCTAGACAAGTTGACCACTTCAGCCTTGGTGGTCAGAAGCAGAGCTGGTATTTTTCATCTCTTTTCTTCTGCCATCTGATCCATGCCTTCTTCCCTAGCAAATGTAAAGCTTTTCAAAAATGGTCTTTTTGCAATCCAAAAAGCACCTGCAGGAATCCTGCCTTCAGCACCAGGAGAGATACTAAACTAAAGTTTCAGCAGAAATCATGTGGGAAGGCCTTGAATCAACAATCAGCTACTATGATTATACATCTGCTCTGTAAAACTTGGAGGACTTAAAGAAAACCAACAACTAACTGCAGCCATGGCCATTTCACATATTTGCTAGACACTAAAACATTTTTTGAGAGGCAGAACCTTCCCTTACCCTCAAGTCCCCAGTGTTACTCCACACTGACATCCCTAAAACATTTATAAGTATTTATCATTAAATGATGCAACCTTCCCAGGCTTCAAACCAGCATGGCAATGGGCTGGTCTCATTCATGACCTCCTACAACATGCAAGATTACTGGCTTTCAAAATACAACTCACAGGCTTGGTGAGACAGAAAGCCCATTGGGAAAGCTGCACACAAGATCCTCACATGCAAAGCCACCAGTTTGTTGGCTGCTTGTGTGGTTCAAAAGCCTCTATCAACCTGTCTAAAAGCACTCTGACAAAAAGAAGGAGAACCAGTTAGAGAAGAAAATCAAAGCCTGAGAAACTGCAAATAACAATAGAGAGAAGTAAGTCAGCTAATAATTTTGAGTAAGAGTCACAGCCTTCAAGCCTTCCCACAACAGACTTATCACTTGAGCTGTTTACTGCAGATCAGAAAAGCCTAACACTACACAGCCTTTGATGGTTTTTTTGTTTCTAAAACATGCTCTCCTGCAGGTGATTCATAACAAGACAAACTCTCAAAGGAAGCCTAGCTACAGTGTGTGGGAACTCTTAGTTTCCAAAACAGAAGAGAAAGTAGGATCACTAACAAGTTCAAAGTGTTCTTTTAAAACACTGAATCTCACATGTCTCTAAATTTGCAAACAGTTTTTTATTCAAGTCCTTTGTTCACAGTGTCAGCAAACCTAAAAGGGAGCCAACACAGCAGTAATTCAGCGGTCAGGAGAACACAGAGGACAAGGACTCCCCAGAAGTAAATACTTAGAGTAGTGCTATCTTCACAGAAGCACACAACAGTTCAGACAGGCAGGGACTGCTCAAAGGATCATCCCGTCCAACTCCCCTGGTCAAAGCAGGGTCAGCTAAAGCAGGACTGGATCTACTTGTTTCGAGTATCTCTAAAGACACTCCAGCAACCTCAGGCAACCTGTCCCAATCTTTGACCATCCTCACAGTAAGGAGTGAGGAGTGTCTTTAGGTCACAAAGGGCTTTTCTTTGTGTCCATTGATTCACTGGTACTGACTCAGTTCCATCCCTGCTGTCTCCATGGGATATGACATCACTCACGTCAGCAGTGACATACAAGGCTAGTGACCTACCTACAAGAATGCATGAATGGAGAACAGCTACATGATCAAAGGAAGTCACTGTTCAATGGAACAGGAAAGCTGCATTAGGTATCTAATTACAGGCCTGGCAGGATCAACCTGATCAATGTTTACCACTGCACACAGCCTGCTCACTGCACGTAATTGGGTAAAATTGCATTACTCAGCCTACAGCCTCCCTCAGGATGAGGAAGGAAGGAAAAGGGGCCCAAGGCAAGAGATTTCTATCAACCAAAGTCTGTACATTGATACTTGGGAGTGAGAGTGGATTGCTATCGATGGTTTCTGACCAAGCCATTTTAATTCTTTAAAAGCATGACAAATAACAACAAAAGAAGATCTCTGCTTATTAGTCCTACCTACAACATCAGATGAATCCCGAGTACACTGTGAGAGAAATACTTGTTTCCCCAACCATCTTCACCAGTACCCACTTCACACTACCACCCACACTGCTCCTTATTGAACCTGGATTCCCTGTTTCCAGTACTCTGGATCGTCAGATCTGCACAGCAGGCAAACACCTAGGTACACCAATTGTGAATGCAATTGTTTCCAGGTGTTTTTCATACCGACTGAGGGGATGCCTATTAGAGGTAAAAAAATCTGTCAGCCCCTCCAACACTGTTTGAAGCATACTCATAGCCTTCTGCTTGTGGCAAGACATTAGCAAAAGCTTTCTAGCTACTTAGTAGCTAAGAGTGGTTATCTCAGCACTAGCTTTTAGGAGCTCACTTTCATGACAATGTATCTTTACTATCTTTTGTTGAGATTCTGAATCCCTGGAAACTACTCTGCCATTTAGTACAACCTGACAGAGTAGGCAAAATGAGCTGTCTCTGTAACAAAGGACACCTTTGCCAGTGTTCAGTATCTCTTTAAAAAAATCCCTGGAGACAGTGAAGCCAGATATCTTTAATTTTAGATCAGGGGTATGCAAGGACATCAGAAAGAAGTGTTACTTACTAATAGCCCCTGTGTAGGTTGGCTGTGTAAGGTCTTTTGGCACCTTCCTGTAGATGTCAAACCTGGAAGAGGAAAAGCAACAGCCATAAAACAGGTGGAACATTTCAGTACATTTCATGACCCCACAGGGATTAATGATGCTGAAGTTTTTTCCACCCAGCCTTCCAACATTTTTTCAGTTTGCAGGATATGAGGAGGAAAAGTGAAACAAAACAAAAAATCCTTTATTTTGTACAATTATGTAACTGTGCTCCTTCTTGGCTCCAACTTCTAAAGCACTTCTCTCCCCCTCCCTCTGCTTTGCTGTCGTGGATCTGTGCAAACTAAACTGTGAGAGGTGCCATGGAAGAAGTCATGCTGGACAAGTTTACAGAACACTGTAGAAGGAAGAGGATACTTTATAGACTCCTGAATACAGAAGGCTGGCAAAAAAAACAAACAGTGAAACACAACCTATATTGCCTCTTGCAGTCTGTACCCTGCAATAGCCAGAAATGGACAATACCAAAGTCAGATATCAAGGTAGTGAGACAAGAAACCTACCCTTGGACATTGGATACACAACAGAAATTAACTCAAGCAATTTGCTACTCCCCCAGCAAAACCCAGTTTAATAATAGACTGTTGTTTTGATTCAGTCATATCTTTTAATATCCATATGGCTCAGCTTTGCTATTTTAAACTCTCCATGGTTAAACTTCTGCTGCCCTTATGATGTTAACTGTATTATTTCCTACAACCTTGTGCTTCTGCACGCCCAGTTGCAGTGCAGTTCTGACATCAGTTTTTCCACCACTCAATAAAAAGTAATTAATGCATTAAAAACACACACATGCCCCCCCTAAAGAAGGAAAAGACTGGTTCTCCTCTGAACTAGATTTTTTTTTTTTTTTGGCTATACCACAAGTAGGTGGGATTTGATGCTTTTTCCAGCTCTGAAGAGGCATGAGAGACACCAGCTTCCAAACTCTTATACTCAACCAAGATGAAACACCCCTGTCTTTATTCAGCAGTTCCTATTACAACAAGTATTACACTTAAAGAGTTTCAAAGCTAGATAATTTTTCTTTTCTTTACTCTTCATCAGTTGAGATCACTTACAACTTGGAGGCACTCTGGGTAAACAAAACAGCACTTGCCTTGCATGAGATTAGAAGGGACATTGTTGCTGTGTTTCATTCAGGAGTTGAAGCTGAAGGAACAGTAAAGAAGAAAAAGGAGTAGGTATAAAGACCATTTACCTGTCCAGCTCGAGTCCTGAACAAGCTACACAATCATGCAACCCTTTCAACAACCCAGTCATAGAGTTTGTTGTCATAGCATGCTGCACAGGATACACATGGAGCTGAATGTTTTCATGACTCTACTCACTGCCATCTCCTAAATAGATTAGTAATATTCCTGAACCAAACAGTCCATTTATGGCTCTCCTGGTGCCCTGAGAACATCTGGAAAGTGCTGTTTACATTCTTTCGACATACACCAAAGCAACAGCAGCAGCAGATGGTAAAGCAACCCAGAGTAGCTGATGACATCATGGTCTCACAAGCAGAGGAAGTAGCTGATCATTCCTGCTCACAGCCCATTAAACACTGAAGGCTGGCGTCGTCTCACCAAAGTGACAATAATAGATCAACGAGGCTAAAAAAGCTGTAGGAAAAAGAGAGAGCACAGGAACACACAAGAGCTGCTGAGTGAGTGAACCATTTGAAACAGGAAAGAGCTCTATGCTGGATTCAGTAAAAGCAGCAGCATGTGGCTACTATAAATGGAAGTCTGTTCATACAATGAGAACTATTTACCAGTATGATGACCCATCACAGGATTAAAAAAATTAAAAATCTAGCTTTTTAAATAACTCAGTGGAAAGTTGATGTCATGGCAGACTTCTCTTTTCATACTGCCATTTTAATGGCATAAGTAACATCCAAACCCCACAAATTAAGTTTTACATGGCATTAAGTAAGCTAAGATTAGGCAAAGACACTACAGAAGGTGATCAACAGCTCCCAGTCAGCTATTCTTATCACCTGGCTTTAAGTACTTAAAAGGCAATGCACCCTCTCTGTAATACTCTGCTTCTCAGTTCTTCTATCACAACTTTTGGGTCTGTACTTCCAGGCTCAGGCCTCCCTGCAACCAGTTTAAAAGCTGTCACGTGAGGCCCTTAAGGTATGAGCAGAGTGAGCGCACGCAGGTTCCTAGGAAAAGAACATCAGGCAAACAGCATTAAAGCCCTGGAGTTACAGTCCAGCACAGACAAGAAGAGTACAGAACTGAACAATGCTTTCATAGTTTTGTTTCATAGAATTAACAGATTTTTACATAAGGACAGATACTGCAGAGTAACAGAATCAAGAGTGGGCAACATATGGAAGAGAGACAATGAGACCAGACTGGAAGGTAGGAAGGAAGGAAGAAAGCTCAGCTGAGAACTGCTGGATGAACACAGAGACTTGAAAGATGACATCTTGGGCCTGACTCAAGCAGCAGAATGGAAGGCAAGCAGGGAGAGTTTATTTAAGCTTGCAGAAGGATGCCAAAATGATCAAAACAATTAACAGCAAGGGAGTGGTAAAAAGACATGTATGAAATAAGAGACCAGCACTGCTGGCTAGGTTTTGCTCACTGACCTGTGATACCAGTTAAGCCCAAGACAGTATCAGACCAGAAGAATAAAGACTGACTATGCGCAAGTATCCTGGCAGAACATTTATTTGCTTGGAAAAGTCATGCTCAGGACCAGGGGAGCTTTGGCAAGGGGAACAATAATCCTCAAGGTACCAGGCATATTCCCAAAAGGCATCTTATATCAGCCACAGCTTGAGAAAGTACACTTTGGCCTGATCCAGGATGGTGAAAACAGCAGTTTGGTTTATGGATTCTGAGAAGGACAAGCTGGAAGCCAAAAAAGGATAGCAAGGCATTGAACTTTGAAGAAAATGATGGAGATGCTGACCTATTTTGTTAACTTCAAATTGAATTCTGAATTAGAAAAGATAAAAAAGGCACGATTCAACGGCAGCTTGAAAAGTATGTTTGTGAGACATCAGGGAGATTAAATCACAGTAGTATGTAGAGGATGGAACCCCAAAGTAGGCCTCATTAATTACATATAATTATAATAAATAAGTAAATGTATTTAAAAGTTGTTTGGATGGGGAGTTTAAGGATATGTTTTAAGGCCGAGCTTTGTAGAGTTGGGATAACGGTTGGACTTGATCCTGAGGGTCTTTTCCCACTTGAATGTCTCTGATTTTGTGATTCTGTGTAAATCAAGCAAACTTCTCAAACAAATCCATGAAGCTGACAAGAGTAACAGGGTGCCCTGTTACAGTAAGAACAGCAGAAATCAGAGATTTGTGAGAGCCACAGCTCCTACCAGACCTAAGGGTTAAAAATCTGATTAACTTCTAGACTACACTAGACAAACCTTTCTCCTTTTTGCCATCAGCTTCAGGTGATCACTTACACTGTCCTGAGAAGAGAAAAGAATGAGGATTAGACACCACAGATGATTCGTAATGCAGGAGGGAGGAGACTATGGAGTTGTATGCACGGTAAATGGGAACAGTTTTTTCTTGCCCTCAGGTCTAATGTTTCTGCAAGATCCTGCAGTAAAAATTCCAATAAGCCTCTAGGTTCCTGAAGCATTGGTCACTTGGAAAAAGTATTTGTACCCTGGGAACAGAGAGGAACCCTGGGGTGTGTATATTGCAAAAGCTGCCTTATAGACTTGACGGTGGCACATTCAAAGCAGTGGAAGGTATTACTAATGCTGGAGGAAAACTGAATGTTCAGCATATACCAGACAGCTCATAAGGCAGCAAGACACACTGTACTACCTTATGAATATCCACTTTCACAGTCTAAATGACCATGAGAAAGCAGGCTTAGATGTGCAGCATGTTCGCTGCCTCACAGTAACTGCTAAGTGAGGTCTCTGTACTAGTGGGAGGTGTCCCTGCCTATGGCAGGGGGTTGGAACTAGATGATCCTTGAGGTCCCTTCCAACCTTACCATTCTATGATTCTATGATTCTTTGCCTCCACTCCCACACAGGGATGCATTAATTTACACTTACAAAGCATGTCCACAGGACAGGCAGCACATCGTTTATCTACAGCTTTTGGCAACTTTCTTCCTTCACTCAGAAAGCCACAGCTTGTATGGTGGAGCAGTAACTCAGAGTTAGCCAAATGACATAGCTGCAGAGTGGAAACAATGAATTCTGCTAGGAAAGTTCTTCCTCCTGGTCACAGATATCCTCATAATGGAAAGGCTGGCCCTTGGAATGCCAGAGAACAAGGTTGAAGATAGAACTAGCCTGTGCCGGTATAACAAAGGGATTTCCTGACAGATGGAGTGTCTCTATTGTCTTTCTTTTTAGTGGAGAGCATGGTTGCAAAGAACAAAATAAAAAAAGACTGTTTGGTGTGTCAGAGTCATGCAGGAACCACCACTCAGCACTAACATGAGGGAATGCTACGATCCTTTTTTCTCAATCCAGTGTTGAAAGGACATAAAAAAACTTTATTATTTTCCTGACAGGAATGTCAGCAAACTGGTAAAACAGCACTGTAAAGAAGTGCAGCAAATGGATCATTCTTAAATAGGTTCAAACAGAGCCAGGGCTGAGGCAGAAGTCCAACTGTCTGATGGACAAGTGTGCAACACTCCGCTCAGAATGCAGAAATCACATTTGGCCACATCTTACCACAGCTGCATAAGGAGACAGTGAGGTAAGACTGAAGATGGGAGCACCTCAATGGAGCTGAACAAAAGGATGGCAGATTTCAAGGACCAGTATTAGAAGGACTTCAAAAGCTGTATCTAGGCTAATATGGGATATCACTATTCCTTTTTTTTTTTTTCCTTCATACAGAGCTATATGCCTCTCGTATTCACTTTTTAGGACCTCCTTGGAGTCCCAGGAAGCACTGAAGTGCTTAGCAAGCCAGAGCCAGATGCAGTAGTGTTCATCTGTGTGGGATAACCACAATCATGTCCAAGGTTGGCTGGACAGAGGCAATGACAGATCAAACACAACAGAAGGAAACAACTTGACATTGTCAACCCTAGGATGATCCTTGACTTTCCTTTCAAACCTATTTTATTGACAGTGCAAGATGGGTGACATAGAGGGCAGAAGACTTCTACCTAAACATTGTGTTTTTTTCTGTAGCAGATACTTCAAATGCCTACTCTGAGAATGAGGATGAGCTCAGTCCCTCAAGCAGCAGCTGCTACAGACAGGGCTTCCTGCCAGGGCATGCTTTATATACACCTGAACAGTTTCAAGTCTGGATCTGAAGTATTTCGGGAAATGAAGGAATAAATACATCATTTCACTTAACTTCAGCACTCCTCTGAACAGAAAAAATCCTTTCTGATTATCTTTGGACTCTGAAAAGAGCTTCAATAAAATATTACAGCAACACTTCCATAAGATATTGTTACCTTTTTCATGAGCAATAGGCAAAGAACTTAAGGCAATTAAACCTAAAACTAACAGTGGTTAGATATGAACATGTCGTAGCAAAGGGAAACTGATACCTACATGAATTTGTATCAGAGAAGGAAAAACACTAATCCTTCCTTTAGATTACAGCATTTGCAACGTGCATCAATGATACACAATCCTCCCTGGCACAAACAAAGGACCAATGCACTGGCCATGTCACCCTGGACAGACACTCAGAGCACAGTTTACCCATCTGCCTATAGTACTGATTCACTGTGTGGAGTCACTGTGAAGCACAGATGATTTAGGTCTGTCTGCACAGCACTGAAACACAACTCTGGAGTGAGCTACAGTGGGATGTGCTCATGTACCCTTCTGCAAGGTCTGTTTTTACTGATTTAACTAAGAGGCATAAATACATGATGTCATCTTGTCTTAGCAGCAAGGGTCTATGTCTGTGATCCACACAGCAGAATGTGGGAGTGAAATACCACTTGATTCTCCACCTCCCATATTAACCAGCATTTAGAAATGGCATCTATTTTCCAGCAGATACCACATCTGAAGTTAAGGTCACTAGTTCCTGGTGACATTTCTCAGTAACACTGTCCAGGGCACAGTGAAAAACTATCACAATTTTATTACATATCAGTAGTTTTGAGATCTCTCAAGAGAAAAAAAAAAAAAAACCAAAAAAAAAAGAGACGTGGTGCTGCTGAACTAAATTGCTTCATTAACGAATAACCCTACCTGAAGTGATCTGCAAGAACAACACATTTAACTGAATGGTAAAGATATTCTTCTGCTGTTAAACAACTGACAAGTCTACAGCAGATTTGACTAAACTAGACAAATGAAGAATTATAAAGTAAGAGATACAAAACAGTTAACTTTGAAACTGCTAGAAAGATTGTGTTGTTACTGCAATAGGAAAGCTGAAGAACTAGTGCTTGCACTCCAACATGCTGCACGTTGTAGACTTAATACTACACATGTGGTCTCTCACTATGAGTAGCAAGCAGCATCTCCACCACAATCAGATACCATAATAGCTCTCAGAAGAAAAAGGAGGTGTGGAGGAGATGTCCCTAGCCTTTCCAAGGTACACAGGAAAATCCAGATAAGAAAAACATGACTGTGAAGCCTCGCAGACTAAACTGTCCCAAAGGGCTTCCAGGGCCAGTAAAAGCTCCCTCCCTGACTTCTCCCTTCTTGGTAAGAAACACAACTGCCATGGGAAACAGAGGAGTGCAGACCGAAAACAGTGAAAGGCAAGGCACCTATGACACATACAGAGAGGAGAAGTTGGGTTGTCTGAAGAAACGAAGAATAATACACCTTCTCAAGCTGAAGTGGCTTCCTGGATCAACAAAAGTTCTTGGTCACAGCCTTAAGTTTAAGCTGCAACATAAAGAAGCAAAGAATAAGCTGTCTTCAGTGGCAGCCAGCATTTAAGTGAGAGGCTGTGGGGCATTGACATAGGCTATTATCACTCAGATTCTCTCTTCTCACACAATATTTACCTACCTGCAGTACATGTTAATTAACTCCCAAGGTTAAGCCAGAGAGCAGGCATTTCAGAACCTTTTCAAAACCATGAGTCTTTTATACTAAACCCACTGACCCTTTCGCACATCAAGTAAGCTAGCTCTAAAACCTGGCACACCAGATAACACTGAATTGTAGACCAAGTTCTCTGCTCCACAAAGTGAAACACGATTAGGTTGGACTTTTAAGAACTATTTCATGCAAGAAATGTTTCCCTGCCACTGCATGGGGGAATACAAGCTAGATAGAGTAGTTTTCAAAACTTGTTTCCCCCTCTGCTTGTGTGCCGGTAATGCCCTTGCCCAGTTTAACAGAAACTAGCACAGCTCCTGCAAATTGCAGGTACATTCAAGTGCAATACTGCTGCTGGTTTTTTTTCCCATTGGTCAAATCTTTCTTGCAGACCAAAGAAATGGGGATCAGAGCATGGCTGCAGGTCTCAAACTTCAAGAATCCAGGAAGGCATAATGTCAGGATTCCTGCACACACCCCCCAATTCCTGACTAATGTAACTAAGAGCTTGCCTATTCCTTCCAAAGTCATGCACTACAGACTCCGCAGCAAATGAAGTTACAAAGTGGAAGAGAGAATTTCTACCATTACACGCTGTACCTGTCACCTTGTCGTGTTCAAGACACATGACAGAGGTGTCCCATGCTGGGCAGACAAAGTTTTAAGAAACCCATTCTTGAAATAAACTCAAACCCAGCAACAAAAGCTGTTTTTTGTTCAAAGAAGCTCAAGCACTCTACTTGTCAATTATACTGGCTTTGTTTTTCAGGTGGATAGATGTTGCAGAACGGTTGCAGGAGGAAGCTGCTGAACAGTACATTTCTAGGAACTTACATTCACTCAGAACAACAATCCCACGATGCTTTTGATGAGACCTACATGTGCCATGGAAGGTATACAAAAAGCAAGGCAGCTGTCAAACACAACCTTGGACAGTCGAGCCAAGCCAGCACCCATTTTATCTTTGATAAGAGACATCTTGAGGCAGCTCTGTCTGATAACAGGTTAGAAAATGTCTAGTGTCTTCTCTTCTTTGAAAGACATTCTAAATAAATTCATTTTTAGGCCACATCCCTCTGAATTACACCAGACTCTTTAATTACTTCACGTAGACATCAGTGAATCCAGTCAACTAACAATTTCCATTCAGCTGCCATTTAAGAGACAAAATCATCCTTAACTACAGGAAGGAATAATTTTCCCTGAAGACAAGGACATAACCTTGGGATTTGCCACTCTACACACTTCTGTCCTTCCTCTTACTGTTTCCTATCTGCCTTCTCGATAATTTCTGTTACACTGCTGTATTACAGCCATATGATTCAGAGAGCAGAGGTGGTTGGTCCAGGCACCTTTATTTAATTCTTCACGGGAGCTACAGATCTGATGCAGAGGCAGATGACCAGCTCTTCCCACAAAATGTGTATAACTGTACCTATTTTTAAGTTTGTCATTTCACGACAGAAGAGGTGCATTAGGAGTTCAGGAAACCAAGGTGGGTGGGTACTGGGGAGAAGAGAATGATCTACCTTAACCCCACTTCAGGAAACATGTTTGAGTGCACATGAAATGTGCTGGAACAATGTTTTTAACCAGTCCACAGCAGGAGCTACCATACAGCTTGCTTTCTGCTGCTACCACCTCTGAAGAATAGTCCCTAGAGACAGCAGAAGAGCTTGCGGACTATGATTCATACCTGTTGCTATTAAGGCTGTTAGCAGAGATACCGCTTAGGAGTTGAGAATCCAGCAATTCTCTTTGCATAAAATGCTTTGTCATTTATAAGGAGACATGGGAAGCAGGAAGAAATTCAGTCAGGATAAACACGAGTTGGATTAAGTCCATCTGACATTCAAAGATGACTGTGCATAAACAGACTCCATTTTCTCTCTCCAGGAAAACTTTAGTGGAGGGAAGACCAGTATTTAATCACCATGGCTGTCTCAAAAGCTGTATTCTGCCCCTGGAGACTAATGGCAACAGGGAAACACCCCTCCCTTAGTACTCAGTGGTATTTCTAGAGAAATCTTCCCACCAAAAGCACTCTCTTTTGTGTCAAAGATAATCTGTATCTGTGTGACCTGCTGACTGCTCAGACAAAGAGATGTCTACCAGCTAATCAAAGCTAAAGAATCAGAAGTACAAAATATTTAAGAGAAAGCCTGCCTTCTCAACAGCTCACAGTACTGTGGGGGTATGTGTTTGCCAACATGTTTGAGAGGTTTCATGAAGCAGCTCGGCGGAAGCGCTGGCTCACAGAGAGCACCCACTGAAACATCCAGTAATTGGCACTCCCCATCCACCTCCCCATACTCCGCAACACGAATATGAAGTAAAACAAATTCTCAGGCAGTAGCTACTAGACGAAGAAGGGAAGAAATTGCTGCTCCAGGACTCCTATCTCTTGGCTGCTTCTTTGAGACAGACAAGAAAGGACAGACAGAAAAGACAGACGGACGGAAAGACATTACAAGATGCTAGAAAAAAATAAAAAGAAAGTGAGAAAGCATACAGAATATTTCAATGCTACTAGAAGAATAAAAGATTTTTTAAAAAAATCACTCTGCTAAAAAACTTAAGGAAACAGTGTCCTTTATCAGGCAGCAACTGTTCCTGTTTCCTTGGGTCACTGCTCTCAAATAATGACTTCAGGAAAATTGTCAAAAAAGCAGCCTTAAGAGTCTTTTGGGCAGCAGGAGCAGGTCAACTACACCAGCTGAGCAGCACAAGCTATCAGGGACTCAGCCCTAGGTAGGTTTTAACCTCTTCAGTGGCCATTTAACTCCAAATAAAAGCAAGCAGGCTTACACATATACCCTCACTGCACCAAATGCAGACAGGTACCTCTAACAAACATACAGTTTATCTTCCTGGCTTTGTTCCTTCCTACTAAGCACATCAGACACACACAGCAAGATCTTTAAAAGCAAAGCTGTTACTTCTGTATAATGCATAAATCTAAAACTACCAATTTAGTTTTCAGTGCCACTGTTCGTGCTCAGGGAAACATAAAGGTAGAACAAACAGCACAGCTGAGTCAGGTTTGCACACACAGGGCTGTTTTGATTAACAAAAGACAATGTACTTTAAAAGTAAAAATAAAATCCTGGCCACCTGTTGGAAGCTGTTGGGGGGACTTTAATTGTTCATAATTGTTAAAATCATACCTAAAATTACTGTAACCAAGATCAGAGAGAAAAAATACTAACATCTCTACTTGTTAAATTGATTTTATTCAACAATGTAGCAGCAGGCTGAGTCCTAGGACATGCAGAGACTGCCTCAAAGACCGGTTACCTCATTCCATGTGGCTGATGACAAAATACTTGAAATAATCAAAACAGTGAAGATGACCATGGAGAGCAGCTAATATCTGGGACAACAATGACAAAGGAACAAGTGGGGCAAGACTTCATTCTACCTAGTGACCCTAAGAGGAGTTGGATATCATCAGACTCCCCTGTGAGAGGAGACAGACATGATCAGATGTCTGGGCAGGTGACACAGGAGACTACTCAGCAATTTTGCACTCTTGAATATGTCCCCAGGTGCTTGAAAGTTGCTACAAAATAGAGTAAGACCTAGTGTGAACAGTAGTTTGGAGCAAGGCCCTAAATCAGTAAAGTATGGGCTTGAGAGAAGATTCAATCCCTATGTAAGAAGGTTTTGAGACATTTAAACAACAGAGAGGGAAGCTATCTGAACCACCATGCCCCTTCCAAAGTAATGTCAGAATGCAAGACAGGCTCTTTCACACTGGAATGAGCATTAAAATCAAATGACACGTCTAAGTTCTGCCAGAAATTATTATCATGGGTTATTTTGTGGTATTGGCTTTTGGGTTGGGTTGTTTGGGCTTTTTTGTGGTGGTTTGGGTTGGTTTTTTTTGTTTGTTTGGGCTTTTTTGTCCCAATTGGGGAAGCATGAAGAACAGTATGCCTTTTAAAGCAAAATCTCCTCTTACTTTATTCTCAAAAAGCTGGGGTCTTTCAACTCCCTAAGCGCTTTCAGCTTCTTATGGTCCTTGCTGTACCTGTCCTGTTCAAAACTCCAGAATTTTGTTCCACAGGTATCTTATTTTAATAATGCCTTCCTCTATACCTGTAAAAAATATTTAATTTTTCTATTTTTATTGTGACATATTAGTTCAATATTGCATTCTGAAATCCCTTCTTCAGATCATGCTGCCTTTCTTCCCATCCAAAGGCAAGCGCATACTCTGACAACCCTGCAGGAACACTTAGCTGACACACAAGCCAGCGCAGATAAAAAGTAGCAACTCTTCCAACAAAGTAGGTGAAATCTATCACCTCGTTTTACAGAGTGGGAAAACAATAGCAGGAAGTCAGCAGCACAGGAAGAAATAGAAGTACTGACTCTGGTGATTGTTAATTCTTGTTTAAATGACATTTCTATGTTTCCTGTCTGCTGGCAGATGAGAACATAATGTGCAGAGAGCAGCTCAGGACAGCTCCTGGGACAGCCACGCTGTGATCTCACAGATGGGATGCAGCAGTGGGAGCCAACAGACCTGAATTCTGTTCTGCTCCCAGCACTGACTCACTGGGCCATTTCTGCTTCAGTCAATTAATTCTTTCTTCTTCAGCTTCTTCATTTTGCAGAGCGGTACCTGGTAACATTTGCCCTCCTTTCATCAAGCAAGTTGAAATCTACAGATTAAAAACTCTGCAAATATAGGAGGTATTACTGATCAAAGTTCCAACTTATTTGAAGTTCCGTAGAAGGAACGCTGCAGGAAGACAGGCTTATGAAAACAAACTGAATGTGCACTGTAAGAGCTAAGCCTTGGTTCAGTAGCAGGACTGTGCCTAGAGTGCATGTTTACAAACAATCGTGATCAGGAATGGTTTTGTGTATTGGAACACTAACTATGAAGCATGCAGGAAGCAAAATAAGTCATCCTGTTAAACTCTGCTGCACATGGAAAGTAAACCTCTGAATATACAAATATCAAAGCTCAGTCCTGAATGTGAGTTCAAGATGCAAATACAGATTCAAAGCAGGACTAATAAGCCGATACTTGTAAATACCGAGCAGTTATTAGCACATTTTATAAGATTAACACCTGCGTAACACCAGATAATACACAAACACCATTGAGTAATCAGTCAGTCCTTATTTACACACAATAGGATACTAACACACATACTGCAGAAGTTCAGCTTTAATGGACAGAGTCTCAAGGCTTCAAAATTACATTAGAAACTATTTGATCCTGAATACCGAGCAAGCTCTGATATATGAAGAGCAGGACAAGGTGATGTAGAGGTTAATTAGTTTATCTATACTGCAAACAGGTGAAGACTGCAATTTTCAAATTCTGTATGACTGACTTTTCACTCACGACACTACACCACTTTTCAAGGCATGATCCTCCAAATAATACCTTTTTTTGACCTGCTGACTCTCCACACTTTTTAAGCTTAGGAGTGAAATGTAGGAATAGGTTTCCTTGCCAGCCAGCTCCTCCCTCTTAATTCTAGTTCCAAGAACATAATGAAACTAACAGAGGAAGTTTCTGAAACAAGGAGGAGCACCGAGAACAAGAAAACAAGGTTAGCTAGGAGGACTGTCATTAATTATATAATCCAGCCTTTGGGTAACTGGACATTTAGGAAAAGGGGCTGAGAGAATCTCAGAGGCATTAGCCCCTGCAGCATTATGTCATCTGGTCTGCTAGTTATTTAGCAACTACACAATTCATATGAAGGAAAAAAAAATCCAACAATCCATTTATTTCTAGGACAAAAGACGAAGAATCTCTACAATACTTGCAGAAAGAGGGCACAAAAAATGAATACATTATGCTCCCATTTAAACTGATTTCTTTCCATGGAGCTCATTCTCCCATTTTCTCACTTCTGCTAGCCTCTCTGACTTCATTGTGCTATCCTGCATAACACCTTTTTGTCAGTCGTGTCCTAAATGTTGTGCTTACTTGCCTATCTTTCAGCAAGTAAGAAGCTCGTTCTCTATCACCCAGGCACACAGAGTAACTACTGTTGCTGAAATACACCAAAAATGCAAACTATTTTAGGTGGCAGTGATGAATGGTAGAAAGGAAGCACTACATCACTTTTTTTTTTCAAAATAAAATGTTAGGCTCAAACATATTTCAAAGGTAATTAGGAGGAGGAAAGCATTTATAATCTCAAATACTCAATAGTGGAGTCTTGCCAGCAAGCATTTTATTTCCTTTTAGGCAGTGAAGTAGGTGTCAAAATGAAGGATGGAAGAGAAATGTATTTTTAATAAAGTGAGCAAACTATATTCTATTTCATCAAAACAGGAGAAAAATGTCATGAAGAAAAAATGTTCAAGTAAGGGGATTGGTATTTAAAGGGATCCAGCCCTTCAGAGGACTGTAAGCAAGAGCGACTGCCCTTGTGACCAGCAGCATGCTGTTCTGCAGATCAGAAAGAGAGAATGGAGGCAGAGAGAATGAGAAACATGATCAAACATATATGGCTGCTCAAACAGCCAAGACCATGGTCCGGATACTTGAATGTTATAAGCAGAATTTAAACCTTCCTGTCCTGGAGCCTTCACTCCCTTAAGATCAGAGATTGCTGGTTTTGCAGCTCCCCAGTGTATCTCGGGGCCTCTCATCACAGTATCCTCCAAACACTTCCTCCAGCGCAATCACTCACCCATTCCCTCCTTTATGAGCTCCCAAGTCCTAAACATCTCTTCTTTTCCCAATTTGAGACCTGCCAGCTCAGGGTTCCTCTACCTCCTGCCATGTTTCTCCAGCTCCATCTCACTACCTAAAGCTGCTAGATCCCCTACTGTTAGCACTACCAGCTTCAGCAGTCAGCTCCTCAGCCCTCAGCACAGACACAAAGCCCTGATCTCTAGCAGACACTGAACAAAATTCAAAGTTGGGCAGTGATTTCCAAGGAATTACCTACACACAAACTCCGAGCATAACCAGGAGACAGCTACAGAAAAAAAGAGTTGTACCAGTCTTTCCCATAGTTTCTAGGAATCACAAAACATCGACTTCGTTGCTGCCTTGCACTGCTGAACATTTTGAAATTACATTTGGTAAGATTCACCAGAACTGTGTCAATTTTAGTTTGTGGGAGCCGCCATCAGTTTAAGTCCCAGCTGCATCAGGGCAGCACACAACTCTGAGATTTGTACAAAACAGCATAAACAAATACAACATCTAGGGAAGAAAAAAAAAAAGAGATGTGTGAAGAAAACAGCTCATTCTTCATAAGGTTTCCCTCAAAAGTACACAAGCCAATCCATACCCTACTGCATGACAGAGAGTTTTCTCCATATCAATCAGGGAAACTTAGAGGTCTGCCAGGCTCACCATCTCATGCTGGACCACGCCACACCATTGTTCAGCTAAGTAAGTGAACAAAGTAAGATCCTTCTGAGTCCCTCAGAAAGGGATTGTTACTTGCCTGAAGCTGACAAGACTTAAGAATACCAGAACCCTAACGTGGGACAACTCATTTGTATCATTTGGCTCCCAAGTGAAGTTCCTGGGTTTGACTCAAGTTTCCAAGAAACATCCATATTGATGTTACCCCATTAGAAAAACATGATGGATACAGACCCAAACTAGAGCCACCACATGTAGCTGAGGACCAGGTTCACCAGTGTTTGTTAGTCCAGATATAACTTGTAACACAGCAGTCAGTTTCAGATTTCAGCTCAGAAGGGTCACATTTGTTTTAGAGTGACGTGGAACTCAAATGAGGCTCTGAGGCTTTACCTTTATCAGAAAACACAAAGTCCTATTTACATTACTGACTGCACTAGTGGTTTAGTCAGCTCTCCAGCCATCCCTTATTTACAGCACACAGTGGTCTACAGAGAAGAGCAGTAATTAGGAAGCCAAATAATCTGCTTTAGGATATGACTGTTAAATACTAAGCAACCATGACTGCCTGAAATCCTGTTAGCAGTAATACATGCCTGTCCATAACACAGCCTTTTGAAGCCTCCTCTATTAAATGCCAATCTCTCTGGCTTTATGGATTAAACTAGATACATCTCATTTGGAAATATCCTTAAAAACTAAACAACCCCCAAAAAGTAAACATCCAAACACACAAAATTCAAAATGCAATGAATCACACTGTCCGGCTAACTGCAGTCTTCACTGGTGTGTGTCTGCCACAATTACTACTCAAACATTTCAGCATAAGGACGATGTTTAGATTGCGGTGAGATAGCGCTTAATTTTTTGGCAGAGTAAGTTTTCCATTTTGGAGGCAGTTGGCTCTGCACATGGACATCTAGACAACAGTTCAGGACTTGTATTTGGAGAGAAGACAAAAACATCCAGACAATTCCACTATTTCTTTGTTCATTCCAAAACTATTCCTTCCTCACCACTTCCAACACTGGAATTACATGCCTAAACAGCACACAAGCACACTTCACAATACAAGCTCAATGACTTCCACAGCTCCCCAGTCCACACTGGTGGTATTGATTCAACTCTGTTTACAGTGTGATTCAGTCATTTTCACAGCAGCAAACTATGATGGCATGAAGAAAGCATCTGTGTCATCAATGAGTGAACAAAGGACAGTTAAAGTTCAGAAGGAACAACACAAAACTTTCCTATAGAGCCAGACCTTAATTCTGTGCTTGCTCAGGAATATTCTGATTATATTTTAAGAGAAATAATGCATTAGGGAGACTTAGGAAGAAATATTTACATGTGCAGACTACATAGATTCAGTTATTTGTGACATAAACATCAATAGATTCTGTACAACCCTGCTTGCCCATCTGACTGCTGTGACTGCAGAATAATTTCTCAGGTGGCCTCAAAGGGCTATTGTTGAAACAAAGTTAGTCATGGTACTGCCTGGCACCAAAATCAACTTTAGTAATTACGTAAGGTGGCAGCAATACCACTTGGAAGGCTTGTTTACCAGTGACATTGCACAATGTGAAGTGGAACACGCCTGCCAGACGTGGCTGCAGTTCAAGATGAAAATATGCTTGCAGAGTTACCAGGCACTCTGAAGGGGTCAGCTATCACCTCAGTAGATAGTAAGAAAAAGCGCAGGACCCTGCAAAGTATGGAGAGGCAACTATCTAATCAGCACAACCTTACAGCCACTAGTTAGAAATGTAGGTGTTAACTGCGATCAACCTGATCGCATTCAGGACTTGAGATTTTGAACAAAATCATTCTATAGGCAGCAATGTGGCTGTGGATGTGAGTGTGACCACGCATAGCTTAGTACAAGGCACATACAGTCCTTTTCAATATGTCATTGCCTCACACAAACCTGTAGGTACAGCTCATCTAATCAGAAGCTCTATCAGCTGGCCTTAGGTGTTTATTCTTCTCTTTTGTCCTTTCCACACTCTTTGAGCCAAAGACACACCTACCTGCTGCTATCACCACCATGCACCTTCTAAAGGAGAGGCATTATGAGCTCATTTGTTTAAGCACATTCAGTGAGTAATTTTGCCAAATGTACTAGTGTGTTAATGTAGCTAATTAAACAATGTGCTAGGAGAGAGCAAGCAGGTGGATGGAGTACAGAGCACCACAATCTGATAAGAAACACAGAGCTGGTTGAGACTCCAAATTACACCTCCTGAGCAAACAGACACTTCCACTAACATTTGATGTTTATTAGGTAGTGACAGAACATCAGGCGTTAGGTAGTCACTATTTCTGCATTAACAACTGGCAAATATTCTAACATAGGCCAAACAAATCCCATGTACAGAAGGGGTACAGGGGTTACAGAAAGATTTTGAGTCACGATCGTCACAAATTTGTTGAAAGAAAAATTCTGAAAGACAGCTTTGTTCCTTCTCTTAAGACTGAAGAACAAAATAAAGCTATTTTCCATAGGCTCACAAGTGAATGAGAAATTGTTGTCCAAGAGGTTGCTTAGTTCGGAAAAGATTTTTCTTCTTAAGACCCCAAATCACCTACAATCTACTGGTTTGTCCTCACTAATCCGGTTGGGAATTGAAGGCGGAATAACAGACCTCCCTGGTGTTGGTGAAGCAGCCTGTATCACCAGTTTCATAACTGTGCCAGGTCAGATGTCTGAGCATCAGTTTGCCCACTACTAGCCATCAAAACTCTTAATCTAAATTAAACCCAAACTTACTGCCTCTCCTAAAAGCAGTAACATTGGAAATTTGATGTGAAAAAAAGACACAGGAACCAAAGCGAAGACCTGCCTGTGTCCCCAGAAAAACATGTTTCTATCTGAATCAGAATAAAAAGTATCATTTATCAGAGCTATTCCCAAGAACAGCTGGCTGTGGGGGCCCATTGTGTTGTACAGATGGAACGAGAGTCTTTGCCATAAAGAACTTCCACTCTAAATCTAAATCCCTTCTAAGCCTGGGTCCTTCTCCACGACCTTCAAAACCTAGGTAGAGCAGGTATAACACACAGTCACTTCATTCAGATTATCAAGCAGTAAAAAAATCTCAAACAACAAAATCCCCGAACCAACCAACAAATCCTAATGAGAACACCACAATAATTACTCACGGGAAATACATTCTGAATTTCTCAGTTAAATAAAAAGATTCACAGATGTTTGCCACTCTGTGCCAAAAACGTGGCCATACACAACTGAGAACTGCCCACAATTAGAACAAAAACTTTATTTCAGAGCAGTCTATTTTAGTTGTTCTCAGTCTAATCAGTTAAAGCTACCACAATAGTTCAGAGGTTTCAAGATCTGCTACAAGCCCATCAGTAGCTCTTTCATGCAAATAGGCAGATGCCAAATAAAGCCAGATTCAAGGGAGCTTGCAGCATTTCTTTCTACAATGTCTCCATTCTGTGCCCGGGAGTCAGTTAATATTTACTTCTGTAACTCTTGACACCAGAGCAATCTAAAGTCCATCATCAGGGTCTGCAGTTGAAACTAAGCCTGCCTCTTAACTGGACAATACAACATCTGAGAAATCTCCTGGTCAAAAATCACTATTCAAGATGACCCAGTCTTACAGTTTAATTTAATGTGGTTTTAACCATCCATACATGCCGTAAGGTGGCACTGGGTCTTAAAGGCTCAAGTGGGCAATACTCTTTCAGCTCCAGCAATACTACTCAAAATCCCTAATCAAATAGTTAGGAAGCTGCTTTGCTGACAAAGTTCCAACAAACCAGGAGGACAGGCAACAAGGGAAAATCTGTCTCTTTCTTGTAGCCAAGTAAGTTTTAAAAAATAAGAAGGAATCAGGCTTTCCGGAAACATAAACTGATTTAGTAGGTCTGTAGGAGGGCTGCTGTCTCGTGACATGCATTGAACAGACCTGTTCTGAAGGCTCCAATCTGGAAGCTGAAAACTTGGTTCCTTACCAATATCCCAGCAGGACTAGAGATTAGTCCAAATGAAATGCTTTGAAAAATGAAAAGCATTAGGTAAATCCTAAGTATTATTAAAACCTTACAGATAGTCAGGATAGAGTTCAAGTGAATTATTATTCACTTGAAATTACTGTGAAAATATTATTTTACTTATGAATTAAATGCCTTTTATACCAGCAAAGGGAGACAGTGGTAAGCCAAGAAAAAAGAAGTCCTACAGAAAAATAAAAGTATGGCACAAAAAAGGACAAGTAACGAAATAAGCTATTTCCATATCTGATACCAAACAATATGCCTCAGACTCTGACCATAGAGAAAAATTCCAAGAACCATGTTCAAACACTTTGGGTTCTTCAGTCTGGCCAAATATGAACCCATAAGTCTAGGAGACAGTAAAGAGATTCAGTCACATGGACCAAAAAGTTTTCTTTGACTTTTAACTGGTAAGGAATAGGGACTTTTTTTGGTCATGGGCTGTTTTCATTTCTTGTCATTTTTGCCTCTATCTTCTCCAGAACAGAGTGTGAAAATCTACTCCTCCTAGAGTTATTTTTTTTGTGGAAACAGGACTCATGCTCCAAACTTCTAGCTGGTCTGCTATGGTTCCTTCTATAACTGATGTTAACTGTCAATGTCCTAGCACTCTTCAAGAAGAAAAGCTCTAAGAGAGGAGAGGATACAAGAAAAAAAAAAGAGAACTGGCCTTCCCAAATGCTCTAGCAAAGCAGTTAACAGCAGTGATTTCCTCAGATGTGGTAGCAACACAGACTTGTGAGATCTGTGGCCTCCAGAAGAACACAATGCCTTTTCATTGAGAATCTCCGAATTTTGGATTCTAGAAGATATGGAGGAGCAATTTTAAAAGTTCTTAACAGCCCAAGCCTTTAATCATACATAGGCACAACAGCCCCTTTAAAGTCTGTGCTAAAGAGAGGGTGCCAAAATATACCTGCCCAAGAGAACATACAGATGAAATCTGTGAAAGAAAAACCTCACGTTTTACATGACAAAAAATACCACCTCTTCATTCAGAAACTTACTGCAGGTGGTAACCCTACATCTTTAAAAGCATTGTATTGTATATTCTGTAGTTGTCAGGAAGTAACTGTACTTTTTTTCCCCCAATGTATGCATCATACCTTACCTATGACAGTAGTTTTCCAACCTCACTAATTTCATTCCACTGACTACAAAAAGAACAAAACAGCCTCTAACCTTTGCAAAAACTTTGCTCCTGAACTCCGTTCATGCTTCTGAAACAGGAAACTGGTTTGTTGAGCATGACAACAGTTTCTCAGTACCTTTAAATGTCACATTCTTGTTATCAATGACAGTCTTTTAAAAATTCATCTTTGGAGAAAAATTGAACTTAAGTAAGCTTACTTTATTTGAAAAGCTGCTTTGAAGTGTCTATTTCTAATCCTCCAAAGTGAATGACAAAGAAGTTATTTGCAACTCAGAATCTTTAAAATGCAGATCTGAAACCACGGCTCTATGTTTTCATAACTTATTAACACGAACTCTGCAACTGAGCTTTTACTTAATGTCTTTGTTCCATTCCACAGTGAAGCACTACTGGTGTTTCTTAAGATGATTACTCCTGTTTAGCCAATGTTTCCACATGCACGTTCTGAGACCCAAAAACATTACACTTTCAAAGACATAACATTTTATCTGCTATTACAAAGTGACAGCCACAACCCAGGATCCCTTATTGTTCATATATTGTAAAAGTCTGAAAATAGATGGCAATGGGATTTGCAGCTGGTAGAATGTCTCCAAAGCTGAGAAGAACTTTTCTATCAAAATTTTACACAAAAGCAGAAATGAGGCTCTGGGCCCCAGATCCCACATGATCCAGCAGATGCTGTTTCCAGCTTCAGCAAGTTTTCCATTCAGAAGCAACTGCCTTCATGTTCAACAGTGCCCCATGGATCACATACATGTTAGCCTGTATAAATGAGAGGCCTGATTTAGTTATAGCAAACATATATCACACAACTTTTTTTGGGGGGGAAGAACTAAAAACCTGCAATATCACCATTTCTCTGTCACCTAAAAGGAGTGCAAATGTGTGGTTCATGGAGGACCTAAGTGAGAAACATTAAGCAAGAATTATCTCTCTCAATTACCAAAACCGTATGGGGTTTTTGGTAATGTCAGTGTTCTAGCTAAGACCTACATGAGAAACATTGAGCAAGAACTGCATCTCTCAGTTACCAAAAATGCATGGGGGGTTTTTTGGTTTTTTGTTTTTTTTGGTAATGTCAATGTTCTGACTAAGACCTACATGAGAAAACTGAACTGTGTGTATTCCACATGACATCTATGAATTTGTAAAGTTAAAAATCTGGTTCACCAATAGGTCAAAAAGAAAACGAATCCACAGTTGCTATTTCAGGTCCATTTGAGTCAAATGGATCTTTTTCGCTTCTGCTTTGGCATCTGAAACTAACTGGTATGGCCCATAGGATGCAGGAGCCCCACAGCCAAGTCTCACAACTCACACCTGCTCAAAATGCCAAAACCAAAGGTGGAGGTGCCAACGCTGTCTCCCAGCCATCAGAGCCACAGCATACAGCTTTTCTCAAACATAACCTCACTGTAACAAGTGATCTGCTAAAGCTTCTGGGGATCTGTGGGAGCAGAAGGGGTCCAGCATCCTGACCCAACAGCAGCTGAAGGGCCTGTGCAACAGCCACAGTGGTCAGCCTCAAGGCCCCACTGCTTCACCCGCCCTGCCTGGGGGAGTGCGAAACTCCACAAACCTCCTTTTTGCTTTGCACAACAGCGTTATATAATAACAGCCACTCACACGCTGAGCCTCCCAGTTTCCCACGTCCCTTCCCTGCCCACACCTACTTCTCCATCCATCCATCCATCCATCCATCCATCCATCCATCCATCCATCCATCCATCCATCC
>VWZE01023433.1:57711-122464 GCA_013396675.1 Eubucco bourcierii | reverse complement strand
GGGGGAGGCCGGGCAGGGAGCGGCAGCCCCGCCGAGAGGCGGGCGAGGCCGGGCCGGGCCCTGCAAGGAGGGGTAGGCGGTTCGCCTGGCCGCACTCACCTCCTGAAATCAAAGGGCATGTTGCTGGCGGGCGCCGGGTAGCCTGCGGGCCCCGCCGCCCCCGGCCCCGGCTCTCGCCTCGCTGCCGCCGGCTGCAGGGCCAGGAAGTGACGGCCCCCGCCGACGCGCAGCACCAGCCCATTGGGCGGCTGGAGCCGGCCGCCGCTTCCGCCGCCGGGTTACGGGCAGCGGCGGGAGCGGCGGTCTTTGGGGCGATGGGGCTGGGAGCTGCGGCTAACCCCCGCGGCATCCCGCCTGCCCCGCTGCAACCGCTGCCCGTTGTGTCGGCAGCGCCCCGAGAGCCGCGGAGCTCCTCATGGCGCTCTACGGGGACCCCGGCTCTGAAGGGACACTTGATGCCCTCGTTGCTGTGCCAGCTCCCTATGGTGGTGTTCTCAGCACCCCATGGCCCCTGGCAGCACTTCATTGCCCGGTGGCCCCCGCAGCTGACCCGCTTGGTGTCTACAGCACCCCAAGAGTTCTTTGAGTGCCCCGTGGCCGTTCTCAGCACCACTGCGGGCTCTGGCAGCACCTGCTGCCCCACGGCCCCAGGGCTTATGGCCTCCGCGGCTACCCAGCGGTGGTTCTGTCTTGCCGAGCAGGCTCAGCCCCGTGCACCTGGCTGGCCCCAGTCGCTGTCCGCGTTAGCATGGCTCTTGGGAGTCAGCCGGCAAGTTTGCAGTGATGTTGAGCTGCCTGCAGACACGGGACTGCCCACGCCTCCGGGCTGGAGCAGGGCATCAGCCAGAGGTGCAACGGTACAGACTGGCGTCCTCAGCACCGCAATAGGAAGAGTTTATGTTTGTTTTGTTTTTCTTTGTCTGGAGGCCAGTCAAGCCACACTGACAGACTGGGGGAAGACTAAACGCTTCAAAATGCTTGTAAAGGAAGGAGGATACTCCATGCATCACTGAGACATGCACCTCCACATACCCGTCCCTGATAGAAGATGAACTTCTTTAGGGCCAGCATGGCTTTTTCACTTGCTCTTGAAAATCTTTCTGCGGTCTTACTGGAAGCTAAGGAACTAAAACAAGAAAAAAACTCCCTATTTTTTAAGTCATACAATTTGCCAGCCTTGCCATTTTACCTGAATGCTTTTATCTGACTGCATCCATGCCAGGTTTATGTGATACACATGGTTAATCTCGAACTGCTTCCATACACCATTCTTTTATTATGGTCCTTCCCTTAATAACATTGTCAGCTAATAGCATCAGCTGGGGACTTCTTGCTGCAGGTAGTGTGACCACTGCTGCATTAAGAATTGCTGTCACTCACATAAGGTACATAGATTACAGAATGCAGCTCCTCTTGCCTTTGAAAGTCTAAAAGCAGGTCAAGCAAAAGAGGGAAGTGACAACAATCTAAATACGCTGTGTGGAACATAGTGCTTTTTTAATTGATTCTGCAGCTTTCTTCCACTCCTGCTGTCAGCATCTCTGTACTTAGAGATCCACATCTTTCCATGATTCCCTTTTGCCAGAAACTAGACCTATATCCGGATAAAAAAAATTAGATTGAAACAAGCAGAGGAACACTACAGGAAAATCAGAGCTGTTAATCAATGCCAGTCTTTCAAAGGAAGATAATTATTTTTCATGCTGGGAATCTTCTAAACTGCAGGCTTCTCAAGGATGAGATAACAAGGCACAATCCCTCAAAAACCTTCAGGGAACAGATAAAAATACCTAATTGTATTTTTTTTTTTATCTCAGACATCCAAATTGTTCTACCGCGTTGTGCAAGCCTATTCAGCACATTACTAACTGATCAGCCACGAAATCCTGCTGCACTTTGCATTGTGCTCCAAAACTGAACAACCCACTGAAATTAATGAGACAATTCTCATTTCTCATGAGGTCAAACCGATTACATAGGCATAGCCAAAGGGCATTATCTGTAGCGGAAAACAAAACAAAACAGTGCGTATCAAGTTATAGTTACACAACCAAGTGTTCGTCTGGGCTCCTGGCAAACCCCAATATCATTAACTATTATTAACTGTCTTGTGCAGAGGCACTAGCTCTCTCAGGAGCCAAAAGAGTGCTGAAGTGGTTACAAAAGCACTTCATTTGTTCGGGGGACAAATCCTGAGGTGGCCTTGAAGAGTTGTTCCTTTTGCTCAGGGCTCAAGAACATGACACAGTAAGAGCTCACATTGTGAAGATTTTGTTTGCAACTAAAAGGTCAGACTCTGAAGAAAGTAATAATGGACTCAGAGCAACGCCAGAACAGCTTTCCAGTTGGGTCCGGCTTGCTTACATCCTTCCCAAAGGAAGAAGTTAATGCCCTGAGATAAGACCCTCGTCACAATATTGTTTAATTACATAAGGCTTCTAGTGAAGCTGAGATAAGAACAGGAATTTGTCCACAGTCCAGCTGGTTGCGGCTGCTTAGATCATGATGTGTATTAGAATGGGAACTAAAAGCACGGGTTTATTCGAGGTGGTTGTCACATCATTAGAATTGAAATGAGCAAACTGATACTGACAACTGATTTAGAAGTTAACTCTTTTATTCATGTGAGCAGTAAACGAACATTTTCCTGATAACAGTAGCCTTAAAAGTACCTAGCTTTTCTCTTGAAATTGCACTAGGGACCTTGTCTGAGCCAAACTGCTACTCTGAAATCAGTAAGTAAATGTTTTCAGAACTCTTTTATCAATGAAGAAACTGAAGCAGAGGCATGAACTGACTCACCTAAGACTATAGAATAAGATCAGCTTCAGCTCTAAAATTAACAACAAAATCCCTTTATTCCTAATTCTGTGTTCATAATTCTTATAAAAAAATATTATTTTCCTCATTCCAATTCACTTTCTTATAGATAAATCAGGTCATGGATGACTCTATTTGGATTCCTACCTAATGCCTCACAGCAACAAAACTGGTACTTCATTTCTTTTTAAAAAACCCAAACTAACAAACAAAACAAAACAAAGTGACCAAAAAGTATTTTATTGGAACCATCTTCCTGGATAGTTACTGTGTATTTTTTTGTTTATCTAGATTTCCTAGTTATTCCTAATTCCTAGATGACGTGCTATACTTTACACATTAATGCAGTTTATATTAATCCTTGGTAAATTTGATTCTATTTTCTAAACTCCCCTTTCACAGAAAAAGTGTAACCTCAATGCTTATCCATCCAGCTTGGGTTTGGATAATATGACATCTTGTAACACTCATATATTATTTCCTCTTTTGTTTTGTTCCTGGTTGCTTACACACAGTTGAATTTGATGTTAGCCTCTGGTTTATGCTACAGGTCTTGCACTGGGAATATGTTGTGGTGTAACTGCTGTGACTGGGTCATGAGCAGCATTGTTTGCTAAAGGTAAAGCTGGGTACACACAGTCATGGTTTAGGTCAAGTAGGTTTCGTTCATCAACTGGGAATGTGCAGTGACTGTTAAGGAAGGCGCAGTACTTACTCACTTGTGCCCCTTCTGCTGCTGAACTGGGTTTGCTGCTAGCTGAAGCATAGCTTTTGGTTGGGGGGTGTTGTGTGGCAAGGTACACACCATGGCATTTTCCCTTGTGTATTTATTCACAGGATATGCTTGTAGCACTCATGTCAGGGTGCGCTGAGGGCTGAAGTGAGCACATTGCTTTGCAGGGCGTGTTTTCTTGATTATGTGTTGTATTCTGCAGGGTGTGTCCCTGATTGCATGAAGCATTAAACACAACTGCATCTCAGGAAAAGGAAAAAAGTATTTTAGAGAATAAAGAGAAAACGTTATAAAGCATTAAAAACCATAAATAACAGTGTACGAGGAAATCTTTTTCAAGGAACAGGATGTGCATGTAGGTGAAGAATTCAAATACAAATGCTGTGCTAAGTATAATCAGTAATGAGAGCTCAGCCCTTCCTCTTAGGATTTTGGTAAGCTATATGTTGACAGTACTTTCCAAATACCAGGAAACAAAAGAATCAAAAACAACACCAAAACCCAAGCTTTTAAGTCTTGTTGCAGCATAGTATCTGTTTATCATTATCACATATGTTACACTGCCCATGTATTATTGAGAGACTGGGCTTTAAATGAATAGGAGAATAAATTAGTATCTACTCAACTTACTGTCTAAGAGCCTTCTTTATTATCTGAACTTATTCCTTAGAAGACATAATGACCACCTCTCTTCTTCCTGATAGATCACCAGACTGGGTAGAACTACCATGCGTATGTTTGGGTATGGAGAAGGGGGTCTATGCAACCACAGAACCTCTACCTTCCCCTGTGACAGTGAGTAGGCACATCACTGAGCAGTGCTAAGGGAAATCCACTGCTCTTAAAGTATCTAGAAAATATACCCTGATTTTAAGACAGTTTGACTTTGTTTGCCTTACTTTTTGGTGCCAGAAACTTAGTATGAGAAAGTCACAGCATGCAGAACATTTTTGTATTTGATTTCTTTTCCTGCTGTGGAAATGAACTCCACAAGGAAGTTTCAGCTCCTGCCACAGACTTACCTTATGCTTTCACAGCATCCCTATGTTGATCACTGTTTAGTATAGTTCAGGAGACTGCAAACACATGAAAGGTCATGGCCAAAGGGAGATGTAAGTTAACAGTAAACTAGAGCACAGTCCTGTAAGAGAGGACTTTGAACACTAAAACAGAGGTCCAAATCTCAAAGACATTTGAGATTAGCAGCAAAGAAAGTTGAGGATTAGCACCTGATTCTCAAAGCAGGAATTCTCTGTAGTGAGTTAAACGCCTAAGTTCGCTGTACATTAGAGAGGAATAGTTAGGAATCAAAGGACTCGGAGTGCTCTTAGCTAGAACAGCGAGTGGCAAGATGCCTGCATCATCCAGTAGGAAATATTTAAGAGAAGAAAACATCTGAACATCTTACTGTGAAAGCCTGATATGGGACCAAAAAAATGTTTGCTTATGGATTTAAGTAGCACGTTTGGCATGGACATCTGAATCAGTCTCCTCTATGAAAATACGTCTGGGAGATGGGCCACTGAACCACTGAAGAGCACTGCCCTGCAAGCCTGTTCCAGACCTTTGAACAGGGAGTGCTGTGAGAAACTAGGGCATTCAGGGGAAGGGACGAAAATGTGCCCTGCCTAGCTTCTGAAAGTTGAGCCACAGTGTAAGCAGCAGCACCTACTTGGGGCTCTTAGCTGGAAAACAGTGATGATATTGGAACTAGGATACTCCTGAAGGAGTCCTTGACTTACTAATGTTAAATACCTACACGAACATAAGCAGTTCTGAGAATTCCCTTCTGCTGTGTGCTTTGTGTCCTGCTCACTCACAGCATGCCTGGGAAGCTGCATCTTTAAGACCATAAAGGCAAAAAACCCACCTGATTCCTGGATGGACTTAGACAAGAAGTATCTGACAGAATTCTGCCTACCCAGAGCTGCTGGGCACCAAAAAGCACCAGACCCTTTGGCGCCTGAAGAAGCTTTCATCAGAAACTGTAGGCACTTAGAGCATCTGAAGTAGCTGAGGAGGGGAGGCAGAGCTTTCCTGGGTTGTTTGCATGAGCTCAGGCGCCAGCAGTCTGCATAAGTTGCACTTCGGTGCCTGAGTGCTATTTTGGATCTCTCCCAGAGCCCTAGCGCTGGCGTGCTCTCAGTGGGGAGTCAGTAGGAAAGCTCAGCAGGGGCTGGGGATGCTAAGTGCCTGGCTTGTGGCATCAAGGATAACCTTCTCAGAACGGATGGCTTCTTCCTAGGTATGAACTGTGGAAGCCAGTTTAGGCACGCAAATCCAAGGACAGGATGTGCTCAGGTCTCAGTCTAGCAGGA
This sequence comes from Eubucco bourcierii, assembly GCA_013396675.1. Taxonomy (NCBI): domain Eukaryota; kingdom Metazoa; phylum Chordata; class Aves; order Piciformes; family Ramphastidae; genus Eubucco; species Eubucco bourcierii. The sequence goes on along the minus strand of VWZE01023433.1, from coordinate 116,593 downwards.
GGGAATGCTATCCTTTGGCCAGCAAGACATGGAGACCAGCATTTTTCAACAGAACGAGTATGTGAAGATTCAACAACCCTGGGTCATCCCAAAGATCCTTAGGCAGTAAACAAGTTAACCAAACCAAAACCTTGACAAGGAGTTTTCAAAGGCAGCACTGGAAGACTTGCTGGAAGACTTGCCAAATCCTCCTCCAACACTCTCTGGGCAACCAGTTATGCTACTGCAGTGTACCAGGTTCTCACCCTTCATAAGACCCACTGGAATCTGCTGTGTGCGTGAGATGTTGAATTGGACTTAATCAACTTAGTTTTGGCATGCTCCTCTGTGCTGCCTTATCAGCTTTCTCAGTGGTTTCCTCAAGATATTATGCAGTACTCAGAGAGCCAAATAACCCACTGTGATGTGTCAAACAAGATACATACTCTTTGTTCATCTTTTTCATAGTAAGAAGGTGGATTTTTAATTGCTTCTGTGTTTTGCTAGCTGGCTACCTCTTCTCCAGATGACACTTGGTTTTCATCATTCTCACTTGTCTGCAGCAGTCCTGTGATGGGCAGTGGATATTGGGAAGATTGGATATTAGTAACAAATTCTTTACTGAAACAGTAGTCAGGCATCGAAATAGGCTGCCCAAGGAGATGGTGCAGTCACCATCCCTGGAGATGTTCAAGAAATGTGTAGACATGACACTTCAGCACATGGTTTAATGGCAATGGTGGTGATGATAGCTGCACTCAATGATATTAGTGGTCTTTTCCATGCAAAACAATTCTATGATTCTACAATTCATCATCTCCAGCCTTGTGTTGGTTTCACCTGGAGCCTGTGGACTCAACATTCCTGAAGGGTTTCATTTCTGAAGGGTGTCATTTCACTGTTAGGGCATGGTTTTTCAGTATCCAGCCTCTGATTTGGAGTGGGGTTAGTTTTGAGTGGTCAATTTCATACAACTTTTGATCCAACCTAGCATCTATCCTTGTTGCTGGCTTCAGCAATCTGCCTTCTGACCCAACTCCTGGTGTTTGTCTGGAAGTGTTTACTCTAGCATAAATAGAGATGAAGATGGAGATGATGAAGATGATGGAGATGATGGAGATAGAGAGAGTGCTGTGAATACACAAAGCAAGCAAAGAATCATGGAAAGGCACAAAAGAATAAACTGTTTGAGAATTGAATGCCCATCAGAAGGAACTGGGAAGACATAAGAGCAGAAATGCAGGCAGACTTGTGGAAGAAATTAGAAGTAAGGATCAGAAATTTCAGCCTATGGCAGAAGCTAAAAGGAGATGTGTCTGGGGAGCTGATTCATCAGAAACTAAGCTCAGGTGAAAGTTCCCTTTCAGATGATAGTGTGCATAATTAGAAATCACTAAACCAAAGTGACTTGAACAAAGCAACATATAAACTTACAGAAAACTTCCTCTGCTTTTAGCAGAAACCAGGTCTAGCAGTCTCCAGTCTTCAGCCTTGCCAAAGAAGATCCCCTTCACCCTGCCTTCTATGAGGCCACTTCATAGCTCCATGTTCGAGCTTCTCACAGAAGGAGCAAAATCCTGCCCTACTCATACCATGATGGTAACTGCAGTGGAGCTAGCTGAGCTTTGTTTTAATTGGACTTTTTCACTTTTTTTCCTGGCACTTTAAAGCTTATGAACGGAAAAGATCAGTCTGACTCAGAGACTGGGCTACTTCCAAACATCAATCTTAGCTGCCATATGTTAGTGTAGTTTGGCTCTACTGCATCCTATGGTGTAAAGTAAAATGTCTATACCCTTGCACCTCTGGTGTTCTCTTTACAGGCTACTAAAGGCAACAGGTCAGAGACATGGGCAGGCTGTGATCACCTGACATGCAATCTACAGGCATTTGATGAAGTTCTGTGAGTAAGAAGGCCTAGAAAGCATCCATGTTCTGTTCTCTTGAAATTCTTGTGTTGTCATTCTGCAATATTGGTTGCCAAAATAATAATATCCAGGACAATTGTTTGGCCTGTATTGACTCTGGAATGTATAAACAGGTTTTAGTTACCACGATATTGAGTGCAAAGTAATAAACCTTGGCATATTAGGTCAGGTTCAGTGGTACAATACTTAACCCTTTCCCTTTTGGTTGGTTTCGTAGTATGGGTATAACAAATACATAAACAAAGATGACTGTCTTGTTCATCATGATCTTCCCAGTCCTGAAACATGAGTCTCTCATCGTTTGTTTCACTTCCTTCCAATCTCTCTTCCAAATGTTTCCATTCTACGGTAACTATTTTGATCCAGTCTTTGACGGTGTGCACTCGAAGTATTTGGTGTTTCCCTGACCTTTTCTCATCTTCTTACTCACACACTCTTCCCTGAAATCATTATGGGAACAAACCTATGCAAAAAAAAAAAAAAAAAAAAAAAAAAAGAGAGAGAGAGAAGTTTCCAATTCTACTAATTTCAGTGGAATTTCCTTGCTACCATTTTTCCGTATTAGTGGATGTGTTTTGCTAGAGACTGTAGTGTGAACAGCGTCAGAAAGATGGATACTTCATAACAAGAGCGTTCTCAAATGCTAACAGTAGCCTTAATGAAACTAATTTTCCAAGATTCTCTCTCAAACCTATGTGCAAGGAAAGGTTTCCTCCAAAGGCTATTCAAAGCAGTAACTTCATTCCATGGAGAATGAAGGGTATCCAGAGAGATTAACTCCTTAAGCCTAAAACCTAAAAGCTTCAAAAGATTGAAATCCATTCTCATCTTCAGAAGAATTATAGCAGAGAGCTGTCTAGGTCCACTCTTGTAGATGTGTTGGCCTTTTGTGCTGACATGAAGAAAGATGTTCTCAACTGGCCTACCACAGGCTTATGGTACAGGACAACATCCCTCAGTTCTCTTCCCAGCTCTGCAGCAAATTTTCTAGGCAGTTCTGAGCAGGGAACCCTTTGGCTTTAGTTTTCTGCATGAAAATTTATGTAACTCATTATGTTAATGAATATAAGACTTTTCTCCAGGAGGATAGAGATTTGATGGACAAGTGATGGGCATTCAATGATAGCTAGCGAAGGCTTATAGTTGAGATGTTGGCTTGTGATGATATAGATTAACTACTTAATGACTTATTAATGAATAGATCCCCTCTGGTGCATGAGAAGCTAGACACACAACTTTCCCACGCTGCAGGGAAATTCTGGGTGCACATTTTACGCTTTCCTCTTTCCCCACTGCAGAGGCTGCAACAGCGAGGCAGACGATTGCAAGCATATGACTGAGGAACGGTGCAGTACGTTCACTTGCCATCCAGAGACTCGTCAGAATGACAAGTTGGAGCCGTAGAAGATAGAGATGACTCATGACTGGAGCTTTATGTAAATGAGGAACATCTTCTGTTGCGTCCTGTTGTACCAATGGGGCCGTGTAAAGCTCTCATCAGTGACGTTGCTCTCCCATGTCTCCTCTGCCTTTGAGGCAAGGCAGGAAAATGGGGTAAGATAGTTGTGGTTCCCCCAGAGAAGGCAATAGGTCACAAGTGGCAGTGAGTCTGAGCGTGCAACCCCTGGAAATGAAGATTTCTTCCCAGCAGCAACGCTTGGAGAGAGTTTGCTGCTGCCTTTTACTGTCAATTGCAAAAGTGACGGAACCTCCTACCACTGACTGTAAATTCTGGGGTGAACCAGATAAGGGGGAAAGTAATGACTTTAGGCAAAGTTTTCTCTCCCTGGGGATCAGTCAGCTTTAGTAAGATTTATGGGTCATCTGTGACACATATAATAAACTCATTTAGCTCATCCAAGGCATGAGAACAAATCCTGCTGCTAAGTGGCATGACACTGTGTGCCCTCTCCTAATGGCCTCATGTAGGCAGCATATCCTGAGCAAGAGCAGTGAGGAGGAGTGGAAGCATGCAAAAGCCTTGAATTGTGTCTATCCAAAGCCACAGATAATATCATTCCAGGTGGAGGGCCAAATTCTCTGACTCACCCACACGAAAATCACGCTGAAGTTTACTGAAGACTATGGAATTAATGTAAAACTGAGAGAGAAGAATGCCAACCTCCAAAGTGTTGACCTCTTTAGCTGTCTTATTTCTAGGGGACCATGACTCATGTGCATGTATATTGCTAGCAGATATAGCACAGTCTAACTACTGCCGATGACTGTGGAGTGCAAAAAGACAGGAAAAAGTTGGCAAACTAGAAAGGATTTGTCTTGTATTAAACATGTCATTTAAAATCAGAAGGAAGATTTAAATTGACTCCAGTGGGAACTGCACTTGAATTAAGGACTCAGGAACTGAAATGAGAGATGAAAAAAAAAAAAAAAATCTACCTTACTAGCCCAGATCTTGCAGAAGAGTGACTCCCTTTATTTCATATATGTAATTTCATTCATATAGATACATGTAACTTCTCTGAAATTGTTTCAGAGACCATATCACTTTTTCTTAGTATTCAGCATGTTTCTCTTTATATATGATTCTGTTTCTGTAGCTGTAGATGTTATCGGGCTGAAACATATGCAAAAATTTTTGCATCCATTGCAGTCATCCTAATTTGATAATGCTCAGTACATTTAGTTTATTTACCTTTGTCTCATTTTTTTCTTTTCTAATGGCTTCAGATCTGTGGCAGCCAGTTCTACCTATTTTAACCCTGTTCTTGTTAAGTGTTGCAGCTACAGAAGTAATGTCTGCTTTGGCTTCCAGAGAAGATTCCAGTAAACTTTCCAGACAGGTGACAAATTGATTCAACTCTTACTTCTCACTGAATTTAGAGGTCAATCTTATGATGCTAAGAGTTCCTCCATGAGCTAAGTCTTTCATATATTTTTTCTCATTTCATCACCTGTTCTTGACTCTGTCCCACAGTGTAATGGCTGATAATTATGCTCTTTTCAGTGTTGTATCTCCTGGTCCATTGAAGGTAGGACTGGTTTTTTTTCTGTTTTTTGTTTTTTTCCTCAGTAGAAAGCTGACTCATAAGGTATGCTGCCTTCTATCCTTAGCAGAAGTGAGTCACTAATGGATTTTTCATTATACATTCAAGTGCCACAGACTGAGATTTTGTCCTACCAGTTTAGTTCTGAGGTAGTGTTTGGGAGTCTTTTGGATTTGGTATTTCAGTTGTGTCTCAGTGAGGCTCTGTGTGACACAACAGATGCTGTGTGAGGAGTTGGTTTGTATTATATGCTGTGACTATTCCCATTAATTTTAGTAGTGTCACAGTTTCACCCTTTGTGTGTTGCGTGCTTCCCTTGTTCAGCATCAGTTTTCACACCATGCAAATAGTTTACAGTTGTTTTTTTCAGAGTTGTGTGGAAGCTGAGGATGCTGAGGCATAGCTAAAATAACATGAATCCCATTGGTATCATGGCATTCACAGAACGGTACTTATGTGCAGGTAACAGTAATTAGGTGATCTTTCAGACACTTTGTAAAGGTTCACTAGACAGAAAGCTAAGTGTTATTATTTCTGTTTTATAAACAGAGGAATTAAAGTTGGGGGGAGATTAAGTTGTGATAGGTAGGCAATGGAAGTGTTGTGGATGGAACCCAAGAATCCTGTTGGTTTGTTTTTTCCCCAATTCAACAGTATTTTGTATCAAGTATTTTGCTGTATTTAGAGCCACAGATATTTAACTTTGAGTGATGCCAACGTGAATGAGCTTCTGGGAGAATCTGGGTGAAGTTGCAACATAGTCTCCAGTTCACAAGAGGGTACCAGCCTTTGTCTATCCATGTTGTGTTCTGTTAAACTAGCTTTGCAGGGTTATTTTGAGGGGGAAGGTCTGAATCCCTCTGATACTGACAGGAGCTGTTATTTAAAGTTGTATGATGAACATGCAAAAGGGATGCTGTTAGGGTGGCTGCTTTGTTCTTCATTACACAGAGGTGGATATGTTGCAATGACAAGTTTGTAAATGGTGGTTAGTTCCGTTCTCACACCACCCAATAACCTTACAATCTCTCTGTCAACTTCCTGAAGGCCTTGGGAAGCTATAATTTGTGATAAAAATGGGAGTTAAAATGTTATGTGTGTATCAAAGCTGAAATTTTGTGGCTGGCTGACCTTTTCATTTTGAGCAAATGCACTCATTTCCTTTACGTTGCTTGCTGTTTCCCTCTGAAGCTTGGCATAATAGGAAATCCTCCATGATTGTTCACTTAATCAGTGGCTCCATTGTGCCGGCTTCTGTTCCTTTCACTGAGCAGTGCAGGATCTCCTAATGGGGCAGACCTCTCTGGGCTGTCAAGCATCAGTGCCCTAGAAACTCAGACGTTTCAGTTCAGCTGCCGTGGATGAGACAATACCACGAGTGGTGTGTGCTAAATTCAGTGTTCTGTCAGAGTAAGGAGACAGCCCCCTGATTTTTGGTTTAGAAGAAAAAAGAGGAAAAAAACCAAAAAACCACAAACAAAAGAAATCCTCTCAGTGGATTTTACAGTGATATTCCCAAGTGTTTGTGAGGTAACTTAGACGAATAATGAAAACGAAGAGCTCATCAGTTTAGATTTTGCTTCATTTCCATGTATGTGGTAATGTCATTTGTTGTCATGTCACTGCTAATATTTTCATAGCCATCTGACAATTTTAAAGAAGGTAACAAATCTTTAGGACAAATAACTTCTCCAGAAATAACATTCTGAAGTGCCTACTAATTATGACTAGCACATCATTTTTCATTTACTGATTTATTTTCCTTTGTCATCTAGTCAAGGAGCAGAAGTTCTAATTTGTGGCCATACCTCACAAAACATAGATGATGTGTCTTTAATAGATATGGGTCTTGCTAAAAAAAAAACCCCAGGCAATTATTTAGAAACAAAACATCTGTTTCCAATAGCTTAAAAGAATTTATGAAATAAAAGAAGGGCTAAAGCTTCCCCACCACCACCACCCCCCCAAAAAAAAAAACAAACCCAACAAACCAACCAAAAAATGTTTGTATTGGTAACCTCTGCCTCATGAAGCATAACAAAAACAAAACTACAGTAACTGGCTGGTGCTCAGGAAGAGCTGATAGTTCACAAAGTCTTATCTTTTGCTTCCTGTTGCAGCACCATAGTGTTGACATCATGTTCCTGCACATGCAATATGCAAAAAAAACCCTCAGGGTTCATCATTCAGTGTTGGCACAAATAAACAATTTTAGCTTGTTGCTATTGATTTTCTGCTGCTCTGCTTCTCTCCAATAAAGCTGATGTCTGTGAGGAGCCAGGTGGTCAGTCAGTCTCTGCAGGCATTTCACAGCACAGCCAGTTTGTTTTCCTGCAGTGTGACTTTCAAGTGCAGCTTGCAATGAAAAAGATAAAGCAATGTCTGGAGGACTTTACCCAGTGCCTAGCACATTATTTATGCAGAAAGTTCCCAGAGAAGACCGAGGGGGCTTGCATGACAATATGGTTAACAAAAATAGAATGACAACCCTAGGACAGAGCTTCATGCGTTTATACCGGAGTCAAATCACTAAGGAAATGAGGTTAGTGGCAGCGATGATGATCATCATAAATAATGCACACTCCTCTTGGATCTTGGCTGACTATCAGGACAGACTTCCTGATGATGAGATGCATATGTCTGTCTCCAGTCCCTTCAAGGTATCTGCAAGGCACCGTTTTTTGCAATTACAAAGAACTGCATATGAGAACTTGCACCATAAGCAGCAATCCAGGAGCATTTGTCCCAGACTTCTGTCTCTGATTTCCATAATTGTTCTCATCTCAACTTCTCAGACATTAGCAAGACAAATCTCCGAGCAGCTCTGTCAAATACTGACAGTGGTAGCAGTGGCAACCCAGAAGCCTGGGAGCTTTTAGTTTTGTCCATCATGCTGTGCCTTGTTTGCATGAGGATGAGACAAGAAGGGGAGAGGTCTCTGTCATGTCATGCAAGTAAAAGATGGAGTTAACGACTGTATCTCCTTTGCTTCCAGTAGGGACTAGGACAGTGCAAGAGCTTATTACCATGGGATTCTTCACAGAACCACAGAATGTTAGGGGCTGGAAGGGACCTCAGAAGATCATCTAGTCCAAGTCCCCTTCCAGAGTCTTCATGAAGACTGCAGAAAGTGCCTGCCCCAAACCGTGCACAGCCATTACCTGGGGAAGCAACTTTCAACCAATTGCCAAACATAAATGAAGCAAGGCTGCAGCAACATCTCTGGCTTTTCTGTTGGCCTCGTTGCTGGCAATGCTGTGCTGCTTCAGGCAGAAAAGAGGAAGGGCAGCTTTGTGAGTGAGTACTGGTTTGATTGCACAGTGGCTGATCTCACCCCCAAATGCTCCTTTCCTCTCCAGTCATTCAGCTTCACTGGCTACATTTCTCCACAGTGGAATGGGACCAGACCACGCTCCCCTTCCTCTCAGGGGTTTGGAGTGGGGGTACTCTATACTACTCTAGTGGCCTCTCAGGCCACTCTGGTTTCTAAGAGAAGGGCAAAAAAGCATCTCAGTGCACTGGCACGTCTGCAAGAATACCTTTTTAACTGCTGTGAGAAAGTTCCATTAAACCAGATAAATAGGCTTTGGCAATAGTGGGGGAGGCCTTTCCCAACACATGGATTTACAATGCTGGTCTGTGAGAGCAAACAAAATTCAGCATATCTCAGTGCACTCAGGTATCACTCAGAAGTATTTCTTATCTACTAAAATGCAAACAGAAGTTGCTATTTGCCCTGATTTGAGACTAGAATATTCTACTCACTGCTGTCTAATGATTGCTCACCTGAGGCTGGACTGACCCTTTTGGTTTATTCCCCTAATGAAAAAAAACAGACACTGCTTGACCCATCCTCTCTGACTCTCAGGCTGATTTTCTGTGGCTGTTTTTCATAATTTTATCATTGGTCTCATGACATTGAGCAGTTTAGGTTTAGTCACAGGTCTATTTACCATTCTACATGAGTTGTTTAGGTAATGTACAACAAAAATAACCTTTGGTCAAGGCATTTGGTATTGATTCACCTTTTTGTGAGCCGCTCTCTATCACTGTTGTAAAAATGGGATGATTTTCATGACATTAGTGCTAGGGATTGGTTCTAGGTCCATTACCTGTGAATTACTTTCTCCTAGCTACACTAAGAAACAAAACAGAACTTGCCCCTCCAGTGTCTCTTAGAAGGGAAGGTTTCTTGACCACATAGAGCACTAGCAAGGCTGCATGGATGAAGCCTGGACCAGTAGATGACTCTCAAATGAAATTCCAAAGATTTGTTATCTAATTCGTGTTGACAGCTCCTGAAAACTTTGACAGTCTCATCCTTAGAGTGCACTGAAATGCCAAATAGAAGCAGCAGATGATATATTAGAAAGTCACAGCAAAAGCGGCACCTTCAGGGTTGTGACAGTGAGTGCTGCTTAGGTGGCCTGGAGCAGAGGCCTGTGCTCTGCCTTTAGGAGCCTTTGAAAGAGAAAGGAGGGAGGAATTCTGGTGTCACCTCAGCCATAACCCTCTCCCGCAGTGGGAAATGCTTGGCAGACAGAGCAGCTTTGGGTTCCGCTGGATACCAGTTAGCTCATCTCTCTATCTACCTGTCTTTAATGCCCTGGCACTGTAATTGCCACTTAAGCCATCAGACATTACTTTTGCCAGTTTGTTTTTTTTTCTCAGCCCCAGCCTTTGAAAGTTAAATATAACTATCCTTCTACAGACAGACAGAGGCACACAGCATCTGAAGGGCTTGTACAAGGTTATGTAGCAAGTCAAAGGCAGTAAATCACCAGGTGTCCTGATTCCCTCTTGCCCATATGAATCCTTAGAACTCACTATCAAGCTTAGCTCAGAGTCTTATTTTGAGGTTTAATTAATATGCAAAGTGCTTCGATTCCCTTTGATGCAAGATTCTATGTAATTTGCTATCATATTTTGAAGTAATACCTGTAATTGTTATGCAGCAGTAAAACAAAACAAGGATAATTCATTTCTTATTTTTAGGGAAAGAATTAAGTAATTTACTCCAGCAGTTTTAGGTTACAGTTGTATTCAGGAGAAGAGCTGCGAGATTTTCTGCTGCTGTTGAAACATTTAGAAAGTGAGGATTAGCAAACATACAGTGTGTTCTGGGATACTGGCTTTGTAGGGGTGAGTTCCCCCAAGAGGATGACTAAGAGCAGGATGTGGGACATAATTTGCATGTTCTCTGACTCTGCTGCAATCATTTGTGTATTGGATACTTGAATTATACATTACACAGAAGGTCGCCCACTTGCCAAGCTGACAGCCGTGGTGAAGGGTGCATAGCCCTGGATGGGGGCTGAGGGAGGAGGGCTGATGTTATTTCAAGAAACGATTAGTGTTGAGTTCAAAAAGAAATAGCTCTGTGTGTGAGAGAACTTGGACTTTGTCACTGAATACTTTGGGGCGTTATTTACTCATTCTGTGCCACTCTCCTGCTAGCTCTCACTTTCTTTTTTTCCTGTGGTGAAATCGATGCTGTTTATAGGTGCCATAAATCATCCCTACACGCTCAAATGCTCTCTCTGTACAGGAGGTTCAGCGTGGGCAGTGCCAGATATCCCCTGCACTGCCTGCTAAGTCTTCTGGTTTTTTCTAAGGGAGAGAAGAGAGCTGCCTGCTCTCATTGCTGCCTACCTGAACCCAGTTTCTTCACTGACACAAAGACACAAGCAGGTGTTTTNGACTAATAAAGACCCACAAACTCATGTTTGTAGATCACTGTCCAGGAGAAAAGATCTGAACAGCATGGTCTGTAGCAGCTAGCCTCTTTGAGAAATATTCTTCCACACATTAAAGTTTCAGTGAGAGAAATAGTGATCATGGATCACTTTTTTCCCTTTTGAAACATTCTTGGGTTTGGGTTTTTGTTTTTTTTTTTCCTGTCAGTATTGACTGTAAAAAAAAAAACAAATGAAAAAAAGGAAATGATTCAAAACTCACTGACAGAGTGCACTTATCTAATCATCTGATGAGCTTTCTTGCTGATTGTCACACTACCTTGCTGTATCCTGGCTTAAACTTCAAGGTGTATGGGGCAATGACTGTGTTTTTTCCAACTTATGTGTTTGTATGGGTCCCTGGTGATACCCTAAGACACAATCGTCACTGGCAGGTGATGGTTTGTTAGCTGCCCACACTGTGCAGACTCTGAAATTTGCTGGCTTATTGGAGAAAATTTCCAAGCCATCAGGTGACAGTCAAGGTGTCCAAGCTCCTGTGGGTCTGCTGCCAGTCATGGACAGGACATACTACGACCATCAAAGCCAAGGCTACCAGTCAGAAGCATCCACAGGACCTTCAGACAACTGCAGCCAAAACAGTATTTCTCCACTTGTACTTCTCATGTGGTTATTATGGCCCATGGTGCCTCTGCCATCTACCACTGAGCCATGCTTCCTGCCATATCACACACTGCATTCAGAGATGCCACCATTACCCTAACAGGGAGAAGACAGACTTGGTTTCAAAGTCTGAACTAAAGACATAACTCTCCAGGTGTCAGTGAGAACCTTTGAACCTTTCCCTATGCAATGATAGTTTTCTCTCCTTGTACTCTGGACAGAGAGGGAGAGCACTGGCTGGCCATCAGGGCTTTCAACACAAAATGTGCTATGACAAGTAATGCCAGATCTGCTTTTCTTATTTAAGACCCAAATGCCTCCAAGCCTGGTGTATTTATGGGTAGATGACCATGTGCCTTGTAAGCAATGCCAGCAGAAATCAGAACCTCTCATCTCCACTCAGAGTTACAGAGGCAAGGATCTGTATCTATAGCTCCTTGGTCTCCTCACCAAACCAGACTTCTACTTCTTGTAAATCAACTTCTTTTTTTTTTTTTTTTTTTTTTTTTTTTTTCATTGACTCCCATGCACTATTCCCAAACAGATTTACCAGGAAGACTACAAGCAGGCCACCCCAACCTTCCCCAAGAGCACATGCTGCTGGTCTGGTGTTGGGGAAGTGGCTCTGTGGTCCCTGCAGTCCCATGATGGCTTTGTACAGTAATCTGAGGGACTCTGGAGGAACTGCACACCTTTACACCAGGCCAGAGAGAACCCCACAGCAGTAATTGAGCTTTTTTGTCATGGACACTTTATAAACAAAAGTCATCAGTCTGAGTGTAATGTGCCGTCCTCCTAATTCTAAGTAAAAGATACATCATGAAGTCCCCAGGGGGAGAGATTGTGAGTAATAGCAGTGGCACAGAGCCTGCAACCTAGCCAGCATGCCAAACAATATTCCAAGAAAATATTTCTAAGTTACAGAAATTGCGTAAGACTGATTATTATTTTTAAAGGACAGAAAATGGATTTCAGTTTCTAAAAAAGCAAACACATATTTTTAGCCTTGCTTTTCTCTTGATCTTACACTAATGGGAACCATCTGCACTGGGACTGGCTGAGGTTCCTGGTAAATAACCTTTCGCTGCAACATTCCAGATGTTTCAAAGCCTTCTTTCCAAAGAAACCTTTGTCTCCTTGCCTGTCACTGTCTCTTTCTGCCTTCCCTGTCCATGCTTTCCTTAAAAATATGTCTTTTATTGAAAAAAAGGATTTGTTAAAAATAATTTGTCAACATTTTGGCTAAACTTCACCATGCTTCTTGCTCATTAGTGGAAAATGAAAGCTTTCATTAAACTGGAGATTTGAGGAGATGATTTAGACAAAAAGAAGCACAAAAAAATTAGGTGGAGATGGATTTCTACTTCATTTTGAGGATTCCAGCTGTGGAACAGACATGTTTGTGTTGGTACGGAGAGCTTTTAATGTACCAGACTTGTATGGAATATTCAGATGTACTTTACAGCAGCAAGATATCTCCCTATAGAACCTTTGGAACTCATTATATAGAAAAGCCCAGCGGTTTGCTTTGCCACTTCTGCTGTGCTGTATCCTGGAGCCAGCTTTTGTTTACCTTTCCTCTGCAAACAAAAACATCCCTAGACACACGGATCACTTTTTATCCCAGCAGTCACAAGGGTGGAAGGAAAATAGGGGGATTTTAAACCACCCTTTAACCTGCCTGATACTTTTGCCTAGAACCTGCCTGAAATCTGCCATGTTACAGCTTCATCAATGCTGTAATTTGGGCTCAGGTACAATTAGATTAAAAATGTCATGCTTCTAGTGTCAAACCTCCTACTCTGGTATCCAACACAATGTCTGTGTCATCAGCTAACGGTGTGCTACTCAGGAGCAAGGAACCCTTTGACATGTACTCTGCAGTGGCTAATGCCTTTGTTTTTAAAAACTTTGTGTCACTGCTGAAATGCAGCTCTAGAAGGTAAGGGAGAGTCTGTCTTTTGGTTTCTGTAGGGTTTGGGGTTGCGAACCCCTGAAGTGCTCTGCTGTGGCGAGGGCATTGTGATTGCATTTGCAGCAAACTCCAATTCTCTGGGGGTTCTGCAGGCCGGGATATGGCGCAGAGCTCTGCGGAGAGAGATTTTGTAGGAAGCTGTCCCTTTGTTCTTTTGTTACCTGTTATCAAATTTGTTTCATAACAAAGGCTTACTGAGCTTGGGGGTTTTGTGTCTGTTAATACTGGTAATATGATTTAAATATTCTGATGATTCATTTTCAGTCCAGAGAGCTGAATCAGCCATGGAGAACATAACTTGCTTCTCCCAAACCACTACCTTTTCCATCCTTTCTCGTCATTTCTATAAGAGGATGATTCATGCTCCTCTTGTATTTACCATTTGAGAATATGCCTGATTCCTTTAGCTAATTTCACTTCTTGTTCCTGTTTTTCAAGAAAAAAAAAAAAATTGCTGAGAAAAGCAAAGTGGTGGCTGATTGATGTGACATCTCACTGGTGGGCCTGGCATGTGACCTAAAGCTGAACTGAACAGAGAGGAAAAAATACCTTGAATTATTAAATTGATCAGAACCCAAAGTGAGGAATTCAAACCCCTGGGTCACATTTCATATGTTTTTGAAATTCTGGGTGTTGCAAGTGTTCAACTCCAGTATAATGATTTTATTGTTGCTTGCTTAAAAGAAGTCCCTTATTTTATTTGGTTATTCAATTCTTATTTATTACTCAACCAATTAACTGGGGGGTGAGGTTAGTTATTGATTTACCTGATTATATGCAAGAGCTGCCTGCTCTCAGAGATGGCCATAAGATAGATAAGAACATACGGAAATTTTTATGGCAGGCCTTGGGAAAACACACAGACTCTCCCCTCTGTTTTCCATCTGAGACACTCTGCTTCTTCTTATCATCAGTTTTAAAATAAGAGAGCATCTCTGCCTTCCCTCTGTCACTGCCTGTGCAGCCCCTCACCAGGTTCAGCGCTCCCTGGCTGCTGCCCCGTTTCAGGGCTCACCAGAGTCTCTGTCCATGAGAAGTTGTGACCGTCGTGGGTCTGGCTGGCTGCCACACTCAAAGGATAGTGTCCCCCAGCTTTCAGCCCCTTCTATCCTAGGGCTCCCCTCAGCCTGCTGCTTTCAGGGGATACCTTCTCCCTTTATTGGGAAGGGATTTTTCACACCACAACAGCTGTAAAAAAAAGCAAAACTCTCCAAGAAGTGTATTCAAGTGAGTGTCCCTTTGGCTGGGCCTCTCTCTAAACAGAGCTCAGCATTTTGCGCAGCAGCTGAGGTGAAATCACAGCTTGCAACGGACTCCAAGAGCCACAGGGCGCCTGGCCATGTGTGTGGCCGCCCCCAGGAAAAACGTCCCATGTTTGGGCAAATTCATTCGAGCCAACACTGCTGTATGACTTCACTCCTCATTCATCCCCATCAAGAAACAGTTTGTGCAGCGCTTCACAGAAGGACAGCACAAACTCTTGCTAAACTCACCTGAAGGTTTCACAGCACGTCAGTGAGATCAGCTCAGCATCAAATCAAGTGGAGCGTGAGCAATGTGGGCAAGTCATGGATGGCCATGACAAGGTATTTCATGGACAAAGAAATGGGTCTTTATATCCTTCTCCTGGATGTCATGTCCTGTCCCACTCGAGATGACACGCAGAGGACACTCCACTGTGACTCACTCTGCCCTGTATGTTCTCATATACTTTTGAAAACAACAGATTGGGCCAAAGTTTGGCTTTTTCCACAGCCTAAAGGTTTTCAGCTTCAAAACAGTCAAGTGTTATTCTCTCCTATGACTAATGCTGTGTTTTCACTAACCGCTATAACACACAAACATCACCTCACTCTATCACATGAGGGTATCATGTCATATTGCAAATATTTTAACAAACTACATAGAAGAAAATGAATAAGCACTTCTGTAGTTACTGATAGGGGGGTATTTTTGAACAGCTACAAATTAAATACTAAGATTTGCTGTAAAGACCTTGGAAGGTCATACCAAGAAAGTACAGAAGAAGGTAGAGGAATAACAAAGGGACTCAGATGGAACATGTGCAAAGCAATATCCACTGGAATTTCTTTCTGTTTTGCTTTCCATGCTTTGGGTTTGTTTTTTTGGGGGGATTTGGGGGGATTTACATCCTGTCATGAAGTATCACTTGGGTCTCTACACTGAGTTACTCTAGTCCGAGAATGCAAGAATTGTGATTTCTGACAACAAACCTCACCTTATTTCAGACAGTTTACAGTTGCTTTTGCTGTTACCTCCTCTTCTGTTCCTTCAGAAAATAACCCCTTTCTATGCCCTTAGACAGTGAGACAAATTTAGACCTGGTAGATAATAGAAATGGTGCAGATAAGCAGTGTGAGTACACCAGGAGAGACTGCCTTCTGTGTCCTTGATTTCTGTGCTAAGCACAGGGCTTTAGGAGAGGGAGGTAGAATTACCTTTCCATTGCCTCTGCAGATTTTGGTCCTGACAGCCCTGAGTTATTCCAAGCTGCCTACAGCCACCTAAAATTATTCTTGTGGCAGGAGCAGTTAGTGTTTGTGGGGATCCTGAGCATGAAACTCTTTCCCTGACAGGGTCCCACAGCAGCTGGTTACACTGGCAAATTAGGTCTGTAAAGACTCTCACATACACAAGCTGGTGGGAAGAAATGTAGCTATAGCTAATGCAGAACAGGTTTGTGCTTCCACCAGAACAGGTAACAAGATGCCACACTAGCTGTATCACTCCCAGCTCTGTTCCATCATATTGGGCACAAGCCAGAGTAATCCCATGCTCAAAATCATCCCCTCTGACTTTCTCTTGGTTGCTGTGTGCCATGTGCATTTATGAAGCCTTAATATACCATAGATAAGAACAGAAGAACAACCTGCAAATGGCAGTGCCTCAGCAGCTCTTATCGCAACCTTTATGAGAGCGGATGGTTCTGGAAATGCAAAGCTCATAGTCACTGCACCCACAAAATGCTGACATCACATGACTGGCAATAAATCTAGCTCTCATGTTTCTGGACAGGAGAGCACGCCTCTCCCTGCTTCTTGGTGACAGCTACGTCATTTGTTTTCTATTCAAATTCACCCTCCTCCCACGGAAGCCTTTCCATGCTACCCATTAGAGGCTCTTACTGAGACAATGCAGCTTCAAGGAGCAGGAAGAATTATTTCCCACATTTTATTATATACCTAATACCTTTCATCTTGAAATAGGGGAACTTCACAAATACAGTGATTTTATTGAATAAATACACTTATGCCTAGTGCATGGCACGATTCGTAGCAGATTAATAGAGGCAATTAAATGTAAGATTAAGTTGCCTAAACGATTTGCCCTACTAAGCTGATCTCAGTACTGTGAAATGTATCAGTGCCACTAATTCCCAGAGATTTTCCTTTGGAGGCAGGTATTTAATGATTTTGAATATCAAATCCATGCTATCCCAGACTGGCTGTCTAAAGCCTGTAATCATGTTAAAACGCAGCACTAAGCAACTTGCCGGAGGCAGCTCAGTGAGTCACTGCAAGAGAAAGCAAAACTCCTGACTTGCATTAGCTGCTCAAGCAGACATGGAGCCACTTGTACAATTATGACTGTCCATGCTGCAGACTTCTCGAAGTGTCTTGGGTTTCCAGCTGTGAGATGCCATATGTCAGGCCCTGTGACAGACATACATACATGGATGGGGTCATATGGTGCCAGGAGCACTGTCTGGGCACCTCGGGTCATGTAACTGAGCTGCAGAAACAGAGCTGAGTGCAAGCCCCCAGCTGCAGCTCAGGGCCGGTTCTGGGGGCTGTCACATTTTGGAGCTGTCAGTGCGACATGTTGCCTGCAGCATCACAAAGTGACAGGGAGCTTATGGCTCTGCATTGAAAGCACGACAGAGAAAGGGGTACAGTGAGGAGTCTGGAGTCCAGGGAGGGACCATTATGGTCCATGCAGGTGCAGGAAAGGCCCTCAGTGCTGCCAGCACCTTTTGTACACCCACCTCTGCCCACAGCCCAGGGTGCAGGAGGCAGTGAGCAGTTCAGGGAGGGCAGGGAAGCACTGAGCTGAGATTTCCTTAGGCAGAGCTGGGAGAAGGGGGCTTTCCTGATCCTTCAGTGTGCATCTGTATCCAGGATATGTCTTGAGCTGGAATACCCAAATTGCTGCAGCAAGAATTTTCCACTCAGGAAGAAATAGGCATTGGATGTGACACAAAAGTAAGGCTATACCATGTTTTCCACTCTGTGTCTCCAGGAGTGAGACCCCAGCCCATAGCTGGTTTTCATGTCGTTGTGACTGAATCTTCTGCCTCCCCACTGCCCCACCTCATCCAGTCCAACATGACGAATCTGAAGCAGTCTGATCTCAGCTAAACCCTGGCAAAAGGGTTAAATCTCAGGATTTAAATGCACTAGAACCAAAAATTTTTTCAATGTAGTATGAGTCATCAGGAATTCTATATTGTTTGCATTCTGTGTATTGTAACCTTTCATCACTGAGTTCTTTTTTTTGTCTCCTCCCTTCCTATATTTCACTCTTTTTTCTTTCCTTCCTTCCTTCCTTCCTTCCTTCCTTCTTTCTTTCATTTTTTTCCCCCTCTCTCTCTTTTCCATCTTTTCTTTCTCTTCTGTTTCTTGTGAATCCATGTCTCTAAAATCTGTCCAAATATTTACAAAAGGAAATGCTGGATTGTGAAACTGAATTCGGAGAAAAAGTTACACATGCTGAAGAAATGCATCCAGCTTGATTTCCAAATGTTCCCACATGCATTTTTCTTCTGTGTCTCAAGTGTTGAGTCTTGAAGCTTCCTATCTCTACTCAGACAAAACTTGCACAGAGGGCAGTGAGGCTCAGGCCCAGGTCAGGTCCAACGGTGCTGTAATTCTAGCTTTGCTGGAAAAGTTCAGGACTGATTTTGGCCACAAGTGATTAGTTAACAAGCTTGAATAACTGGTATTACTGGATAACCATTTGTGTAATGGGCTAGTTCCAGGCCAGGGGTTATCTATGCTTGTTACCACGTTGCTAACAAATTGGCAATGGTGTCAGTCAAGGCAGAAGCTGTATGCAGCACTCTGCTACCCTCCAAGATAACAACAACCAGGTTGTGCTGAGAGATCTGCAGCCTCTGGAGAAAGCCAGGCAGGTCTGCAGTCCCATTGAGACAAAGATGACCTGCTCAGCTACGACATGATGAGTCTTTTCCCCAAGAAATCCCTGATACCATGAGTGAGGCTTCACACTCATGGGGCACTCATCTCATTATGGATTTGTACAGATTTTGGCAGAGCAACATGGGAACTGTTAAAGCCCAAGGGTAAAACGGACCCATATGCCGGCGGTGGGTCACATCTGCTCAAATTAAAGCATCACCTCCCATCCCCACACTTCACATTCTTGTTTCTATTATTACCTTTACAATGACATTGTGGCCCAAGTGCAAAGACAGATTGTTTTGGAGGAAGGGGTTAATTTTGTATTTCCTGGCTTTTGTTAAGTCAGGAAATCTAACCCTTATGAAAGTCGTTCAGGTCAGAGTGAGTTCCTAAAAGCCGCTTCAGCCCTGTTTTGTATTTTCCTTTCTTTCATTCTTATGGCAGGTTTATTTAAGAAAGGAAAACAAAAAATAGAGTAAAGCAAGGAAATAGCTAGTCCAGAGTTATAAATGATTAAGTACACACTGCCACATGTGATGAATTTTTTTCTTCCTGATTTGCACTGGGTGTAAACAAGACCAGCCTCAAAAGTCTCATAATTACATAAGTCCATCAAAGAGCAATTATCATTGCTGTGGATGCAAATCCACATTGCACAAAGGTCTCAGCCGAATGCCTTCCCTGCACTGTCTCAGAGCAGCCAAGGGATCTGTCCCATGGTGTCTGGCCCATATTCAATATTTGTGTGATGCTGGTTAACATCATGACTGAAAAGGTCATTGAGAGCATGTGCTGCCTTAGCTCTGCAGGTGTCAGACATGGCCATTTCTGTAAACTTAGCAAGAAATTAGGTTGCCAAACTGGAGGAAAGAAGTTTTAGCCTTTTAGATTTGTTTTCTATGTGGGACACAAAGAGTTCAGGACAAGAGAGAAGACTGTCAGTGGCACAGGGATAGTTGGATCTGTGAGTGAAGGTCGGCTGTTCCCAGTAACAAGGCACTAGAGGCACAGCACCATTAAGGACTACTTTTCATTAAGGTGTTCATGTGAAGCCTCCCAGTTCGTGCTCCCGCTCCTGGAATGCACAAGGCTTTGAGCTGGTTGGAAAGCTCAACATGCTGATAAAGTCCCCTGGGAGAAGGACATTCCCAGTTCCCAACCTGCAGGGCTTCTCTGTGGATGAGCAGTCTTTGCCTCTCCTGTGCTCCTGCCTTGTGATGCCTTAAATCACTCCCACATCTCACTCCAAAGGAGTAAAGTGAAGTGATTCCTAGGTATAAACCTATGGAAAGGTCAACCTCTGAGGTCTATATGAAAAGAAAGACATTTTCATCTAGGAAAAGAAAAGAAGATTAATAAATTCCTGTCTTGTGGCTATCTGCTACACTAGTTTCTGCTGGAAAAATGTGGCAAGGAATTGACCATTGATAATTTCTGCAGTTCATCTCCTTAGAAAGATTTGTGTAGGCCAGTGTTAGGCAGATGATGTTTAATGTCACCAGAGCTTAGCACAGTGATGGCACAGTGATATAAAGTCTCACAAAGAGTTGGCTCAGAGAGTGCATCAAAGGACAGGCAGATCCACTGCCACCTGCAATGTGGCCCATGTTCCCTGCCTGCCTCCCACACGGTTTTGGTGTGGAGAGACATGTGTCACCTACTCAGCTGATGGGCCCTGTGATTCACACCCAGCTATCCACTGTGGACATCTGTGGGGTCCCAGTAACAGAGCGGATGATGGTGTGGCCGAGCGGAGTCACTTCCCAGCACTGAAATGTATGAGTGTTTCTCTTGCAATCTGTTTCCAACCCACCGTTAAAAGAACAACAATAAATAAATTCAATGAAAAGTGCAATCCTGTGTTTATTTTAAAGGAGTGTGTTGAAAAAAACCAAATTTGCTCTGAGGCTGCAGTTCTGGCAAAAATCTCACTGCTCAGCAGAGCCCAGCCAATCCTGCAATAAGTGGGTAAGCCAGAGCTGGCACTCGCCCACCTGTGCCCTTCCCCATTTCCCCTCCTCTCAGGTATCTGTGGGGAGCCTGGAAAGTTCTGGAGATCTCAGACAGATACAGAGCCTGGCTGGTTTGAGATGTTCTGGGGCAGTTAAAGGTTGGGAACATTGGGAGAAGAAGAAAAGGTTGAGAGGGAGTGATGGTTTGCAGGCCATGAGGCTGGTGAGGTGGGATGGTGGGAGACATGCTCTGGTGTGAGGTAGTAGATGAAGAGGTCTCCTCTGAAAGGACCAGCTGCAGAACGGAACTGAAAGCAGAAAACTACTAAAAGGTGCAAGGAAAGAGCAGCAGTGAGGAAGGGATGGCAGTGTGGAAGGGGAAGAAGAATTGATGAGAAAAGGCTAGGGGGAAAGAACCAAAGTGGAAAGAAGCGCAGGGAGTAGAGGCGTCCAAGGGCAGCAAGTATTCAGTAACTGGTGGGGCTGGGGAGGCATTGTGGGAAGGCAGGGGAAGTGGAAGCTGCACTGACTGGAAGCCCTGACTAAGAAACACTCGAGTGTCTTGGTAGAAGCTGGTCACCCACGGGGAAAATAAAACTTTTGGGAAGCGCTGATGCATTACTGAGGGGGATGAGGGGAGAAGAGAGATCCTGCTGCGCCACTGCCAGTTACTGGACAGCCCCAACTTCTGGGGGTGTTCTCAATGGGGAAAACGAACTTTGCATGGGGTGTAGGTCTACTGCATTTTTTCCCTTACACATAAAACATGACAGGAACAGCTGTCAAATATGTGTTTACATTAGAAATATATACACAAATATATGCACACAAATACAATTTTATGTGTAGAAGTCTGTACATGTATATATATATGTTTATTCATGAATACTAATATATGAATGCATATGCTCCTCTCTTTAGACGCATCTTTAAGGAAAATAAGCATGCCCACACCTGAGGCTTCACATCCCCCAACACTGCTGCTCAGCAGTTTCCTCTTCCATGAGCCCTGTGCGAAAAAGGGGAGCGGCCAGTGCTGGGGGGGACAGATGGACACAGGGTGCCCCAACCAGGGACAGGGGGCAAAGACAGTGAAGTGGCCCAAGCCCACAGCACCTGTTAGAGGGGTGGTGGGCACAGGGTATGTGTGGTTGTGTCCATGTGAGTAGGGGTGTGCTGGTGTGTTTTTAGGAGTATCATCTGTGTTATGCATACGCACACATGTGGGTATGTATGAATGTATACATGTGTGTGCATCGATGTGTACACATGTACATAGGTATGTCCATGTGTGTATTTACAGATAGATCTACGTGTATGCACAAACATGTGTATAGGCAGGCATTTACATGTATGTCCTCACCTGTTGGTGTTTATATGTGAGTGTATGTGTGTGTGTAGGGACCACTCTGCATGCCCACTTATGGACATGATACGCGTTGCCCTATGTGTGCTTGTGTGTGCAGTACCGAGTGCATGGACATGTGCTGATGTTGTGTGCCTGTGCCGGGGCGGGGTGTGTGTGCCCGCAGTCCCATAGCCTGTACTCTCGTTGCCCCACAACCCGTCGTCCCGCTGCCCCGCAGCCCGTTTTCTCGCTGTTCCACAGCCTGTAGTTTCGCTGCCCCACAGTCCGTTGTCCCGCTGTCCCACAGCCTGTACCCTCGCTGCCCCACAGCCCGTTTTCCCGCTGCCCCACAGCCTGTAGTTTCGCCGCCTCTCAGCCCGTTGTCCCGCTGTCCCACAGCCTGTCCTCTCGCTGCCCCACAGCCCATTGTGGCCCCGTCCCGCTGTCGCCGTGCCTGCGCAGGCGCGCTCCCGCTGCACATGACGTCATACCAGCCAAGCTGGGCGCGCCCGTGCTGGCTCGCGGCCAGGTGACGTCTTCGCGGGCGGACCACGTGACGCGGCCCCATTGAGAAAACGCCGGCCCGGCGCGCGGGCCTATATAAGACGGACGCAGGCGTGTGGGGCTGAACTGGGTTGTGTGGCGCTTAGCTTCCAAAGGTCATCGGCACCTACCGCGCCCTCCTCATTCTTTCTCCTGCCTTCTTCCCCTTGGCCGGAGCCGCCATGGTGAACCTGCGGGTGTGCGCGCTGGAGTGCGAGGCGCTGCGAGGGCTGCTGCAGGAGCGCGCCGCGCAGTGCCTCGTCCTCGACTGCCGCTCCTTCTTTTCCTTCAACGCCGCGCATATCCGCGGCTCCTGCAACGTCCGCCTCAGCACCATCGTCCGCCGCCGCGCCAAAGGCGCCCTGGCCCTGGAACACGTCGTTCCCAATGAGGAGCTCCGCACCCGCCTGCGCCAAGGGTTGGTCCACACAGTGGTGCTGCTGGACGAACGCAGCGCCGACCTGGAGCTGCCCAAGCGCGACAGCACGTTGCTGCTGGCTCTCGGCACTCTCTGTAGGGAGGCCCGCGGTGCTCGCATCTGCTTTCTGAAGGGTGAGTGGCCCCGGGACCGCCCCGGCCGCCGCCGGAGGGGACGGGGAGGGGGCCGCAGCCGGTTTGGCAGTGCCGCCCGCGGGGCTCCGCTCGCCCCCGGTGGCCACTCGTCGCTCACCCGGCACCTCTCTCTCCCCTCTGCCCCTGCAGGAGGTTACGAAGCTTTCTCGTCCGTCTGCTCCGAGCTCTGCACCAAGCCAGCCGCTCCCACCGGGCTCAGCCTGCCCCTAAGTGCCAGCAGCGCACCCGGCAGCGCTGACTCGGGATGCAGCTCCTGCGGCACCCCACTCTACGACCAGGTGAGCGGAGAGGGGCTGGGGCAGGGGGCGAGCGTGTGCGGTGCCAAACGCTGCGTTCAGCCCGGGCAGCTGCCGCTTTGGTGCGGCGTCAGGAGGGGAGGCTGTGGGAAAGCGGCCGGCAAAGTTAACCGGTCGTCTGTCCTTCCTCTTCTAGGGTGGGCCGGTGGAAATCCTGCCGTTCCTCTACTTGGGCAGCGCTTACCATGCCTCCCGAAAAGACATGCTGGATGCTTTGGGGATCACAGCGTTAATCAACGTCTCGGCGAACTGCCCGAACCACTTTGAAGGGCACTACCAGTACAAAAGTATTCCCGTGGAGGACAACCACAAGGCAGATATCAGCTCCTGGTTTAACGAGGCGATCGATTTCATAGGTAAATTAGCTCTTTGTAGTCTGTGCTTTTCCTGGGCTTATGTACTCGGAATAGGGAGGTTTTGGACATGCTTTCCCCAGTAAAACCTATATTTGAAACTGGGGAATTTAATTCTGTAGGGCAGATACACTCAGGGAACAGTTCCATTAATTTTTATTTCACTCAGAGGAATAATCTCAGCTTCATAAAGCTGTTTGAGATCTTGAATCAAGAGGCACTGGTCTTGCAAAAAAGAGCTAGTGAATTTAAGCGGATTGGTCTTAAAATAATCTTGCAAGACTGCTGAAGTGACCTGGAGGAGCTATTAGTATAATTGGAATTGGAGCCCAGAATGAGAATAGCCAGACCGCTGGTTCCCTCAGGACAAAGGCTCCCTTTGTCTCAAAAGCATGGGGTGTACCTATTAGGATAAGGAAGGGGATGGATTAAAGAAATGTAAAACAGCAGCCTGTGCTTTCCCACCTCTGGAAGCAGTGAGACTTGTTTGCTAACCGTGTATTTTAATTTTTTTCAGACTCTGTTAAAAACGATGGAGGAAGGGTGTTTGTACACTGCCAGGCTGGCATTTCCCGCTCAGCAACCATCTGCCTTGCTTACCTTATGAGGACCAACAGAGTCAAACTGGATGAAGCCTTTGAGTTTGTGAAACAGAGAAGAAGCATCATCTCCCCAAACTTCAGCTTCATGGGGCAGCTGCTTCAGTTTGAGTCACAGGTCCTTGCCCCTAACTGCTCAGCAGAAGCTGGTAGCCCTGCTATGTCAGTACTGGACAGAGGAGCATCGACCACCACTGTCTTTAACTTTCCAGTCTCCATCCCTGTTCACACCTCATCCAGTGCTTTAAGCTATCTTCAGAGCCCCATCACTACTTCCCCAAGCTGCTGAAAAGCAGGTGAAATATTATCAGAACTCAGACTTACTGTCTCAGAAGTGCAATAACTACAGGGACAGTGTCATCAGTCACTTGTGTTTTGTGGGAAGCCATCCCAGAACAATGTCATAAATGGAGAGAAGTTCGCACAATGCCAGAGCACTAGGTGTATTGACTTTTCAAGCCAATATCTGGATGCCTACCCAGAGATCAAAGGACACTGTCTCTTCTTGAGCGGCTCCTCCTTGTCTTCTGTCTGTCCTAAGCCTGCTCCATGTTAAGTAGCATGCTCACCAGTATTCCCATTCCTGGACACTTTAAGCAACACTGATGCTGTCCCCTTTTATATGACAGTCCTATTTATTTATTTTTACACTAGTGCATTGGGGGTTTTGCCTTCACAAACCTAGAGTTTCATTTCTAGAGAAACAAAATACCTCAGTATTTTTTTGGTACTGTAAGCCCATGTGTGTCCATATCTGTCTGCTCTTCTTGTTCCCCAAGCACTGACGTGAAAGCACCAGGCGAGTGCTTTTTTGAGTTGCTCAAGGGTTGTATGTTTGGTTTATTTATGATGTGAAATAATATATTTCTTCTTATGAAGACATAGTTTTGTTACCTAACTTTTTTTATACAAATGGAATAAATTATGATATTTCTATTGAGCTGAATGATACATTCTTTGAAGTCTTGTATTCTACAGTCCCCAAACTCAAAACTAGCATGAAAGCTCCCAGGTGAAGAGGAGCAAGAAATCATTTTTCAGGTCTGCAGATGCCAGATCTGGACTGAACTAGATGGCTTTAAACAACATAATTGGCTAGAAACTACTGCTTCTGATGTTTTCTTTGTCCCTATATAATTATATGCAATGGCAGAGAGCCAAGGCTCTCTTCTGAGCTGTAAGATGGCTTTGGCTGCAGTGATGGCCACAGAGCTGTGACAGTTTAAAACAACTGATATGTGGACACAGGGCTATAGTGAATTAAAAATATTCCTGCCAGGAAGGAGGAAGTGCCTTATTGCATGCTTAATGTTTCAAGGGTTAAGTCTAAAAATCAATCTCTGGGTGATAGGTTTCTAATGTCTTGTGAGTTTGTGCCAAGATGCTTCTCTGTGTCACTACTTTGATTCCTATTTGCAACTCAAGCTGCCTCTGATACCTGGAATGAAGCATTTGGCTTGCTGGGCCACCTCTGTAAACAAATTGGGGTAACAAGAGACCAGGTAGCCAAGAAGTCATTTGTTTCCTTAGACCTAAATACATTATTTCCTGCTGCAGATTCTCACTAGTGTGACTTTGGCATTTCATCTGCAGCAGTGAAAATAGTTTTCTGTAGCATGTTAAAAGGCAGGTGGAGGAGTTTCCACAAAATAACACTCCTGGCAATTCATGGGTAGCAGCTGTAGGGTGAGACTGATGGGCAGCAAACAGTACTGGGTTAATGCTGTGTGGAAGAGATGCAGCTGGAAGTTTGCTTTCCTAGGCAGAGTGGGAGTACTGGTGACAGGGAGATGAATGCTGGGGAAGCACTAGGACATTGACTGTCATTGTCCACAACAAAAGGAAGCCACCAATCCTTGTATCTCTGATATTCAAGGAGTCAGCTCCTACACTTACCCTATCAAAAATAGGTTTGCTTGGACAGATAGAGCAGATTATGGCTCTGTGTAAAATCAAAGCTTTTTAATAGTTATGATCCTAGGCTTATAGATGAAGGTCTCCTTAAACAGAAAGCAGCTGTGCTCATGTCATGTTACCAGGGACAAACAAAACACCACAAACTCCTGCTGAAATCCTGCATGTTACCTGGAGTATTAGCGGTGCTAGAATCTGGGACTCTTCTCCTGGGAGAAGGTGCCCTTGAAGGATGGGATGATGCACTGCTGTGTCTGAAATTCTTCCATGTGCGCTGCCCCTCCGACGCAGCTCTGTCGTCAGCAGTATGCATCAGCCACCGCCAAGCTTCAACCTGACACCAAGGAATGAAAAAAAAAAAGGAGCAGTGAAAGGGAGAGGTCCTTGGGCAGGAAGAAACAAAGTTAGAAACCCCTATTTTCTTAAAGTGTGCATGAACCTCGAAGTGAAAATTCCTCCCTGAAATCTGTCCCATACTGCAAATCCTGCAAACCCCCTTTGTCCATGGAAAGTCCCTTGGCAGGTTGTGCTGCTCTGTGGGACTGCGCCTACCACTGCTCTCCCTGCAAAATATGCAGGCTGTTTCTGCCTTTTTACACCTGCAGTTAACAGTGGAACAAACTTTTACCTTCGATGCAAAGCAGAGCTTGTTCAGTGGAAAAATACAACCTTGGCAGCCCTGGCTGTGCAACTGATTATAAAAAATCCTGCCTGTTAATCACAATTCAAACAGAAATCCGCTCCCTGTCAGCCAGGGGAGCTTGTTTATGTGTTCTTGGAACAATAAAAGTCATTACCTGGCAGCTGATCAGCTTTTATAACCTAAGCGGGCACCTGACAGTGGTGCAAAAGAGAGCTGCTTCAGCACAATGCCTGCTGTTGAAAAGAAAAGCCAGCCAGCAGCAGCAGGGCTTCGGCACCAACATGTACTTCGAGCTCTGTGGATACCCCATGTCCTTTCCCAAGGTTTTATTGTGATCCTTTTGCTCACAGTCTCGGAGAGCCCACAGGCTCCTCCAAGCTCTCTTTGGACAGGATCACACTCAGGTCCCAAATTGCTTCTGTTCCAAACAAAGGGAGGATAAGGGGGCAAGAACAGTGAACACTTATTGGTCACCTCAGTGCCAATTTTGGGGAGACAGATGGGCTCAGATGGGGGATTCTTTGGGAGCAGAGGGAAGGAGGCAGGGCAGCTGGTGAGGTAGGAGGCAGAGGAGGATGTATGAGCCAGGCAAAGAGGCATGAGGGGCCGAGATGGGCAGTGACAGAGCCCATGCATGGCAGAGACAGAGGACGCCTTTACGACACAGCTGAGCTCGGCTTCGCTCACTGTGGATGTGTTAGGGAGGCATTTTCCCTTTCCCCCCTCCTTTATTTTGCCTCCCTTGCTGTTTTGTTTGTTTGAGATATCAAGGCACACAGTCTACCCTGATTTACAACTTTGGGTCCCATTTCCCCCATTCCCACACAAGCTGGCTGTTCCCCCAGCAATAGCAGGGCTTGGCCAAGACCCTGCCCCTTGTGCCCGATCCCTAGAAACTTCTCACACAACAGGCCTGTGTAGGGCTCTCAGGTTATATAAACCTGTAGTTCTACAGCTGCATGCATCCCCATGGAAACCACAAGGAGTTTCCCCTCGGTGAGGACAGCAGTAACATCACTTCCTGGTGCTGACAAACCAATTTGTCATGAAGTGATAGAAAGGCATGTTTTGTGTTTGCAGGAACTGGCTCCAGGCTTTGTTCCTCCCAAGCCAGAGGCTGCTCACCCACCCTAAAGGCAAACAATGGTCATTGTGTGCTGCACAGAGCAGGCATGGGGAGATGTGGACAAGCCCTTTGGGCTCCTAAAATGCCAGAACATGGGCCATCAACATCCCAAAGGTTACAAAGCATATAGAGAAGGTGCAAGTCATGGCAGTGTGTAACCCAACGCAGCATGTGGGGCTTCATACATCATCCACAGATGGTCCCTGCAGCTGAGGGGTGGACATGGCCAATTCATGCTGGGGACACAGCACATGAGCCACACGTAATATCCCCATCAAGATGCAATACCCAGGGGATACAGTATGCCCATTTATCACATGATAAACAGACACAGAGCTTCAGATTAGATGTGTCTTGGGTAATCCCCTTGTCTCAAAGCTTTTGCCTTTCTTTTGTAATCAGCGCCTCAGAAGGCGCTGGGTGTACTCAGGCTTAGGGACTATCCTGCATTAGTCACCCCAGTATCAGACTGGCAGGGCCACAACGATGTGTTGTGCCACTACAATGAAAAAAGAACATTACATCCAGATCAGACACAGGCAAGTCTTGTTTGCCCAGTGACCCACCTGGATTTTTTTCCTCTGTTTGGAGCAGAGGGCAGCAGAAAGGGCATAGAGAGTCACTTGGAAATGGGGCTCGAGTGCAGGCCCAGGGAGCCAGCTCCCCAGCTCCAAAGGCAAGTCACAGTGTGATGGGGAAGGGAAAAAAGGCCATGGTGTGTGACTGTCTAATGCAGTTAGAAGTTACCATGCCTCAAACTTCATCTAAATATGTTTCTTATCCTTTCCCTTGTCCAGGGACACCTACACATAGTGTAGCCAATGAGACTCTACTCAGGGTTTTGGCTTTTCCAAATCCGCTCCAATGCAAGGCTGTAGGGAGGTTGGGAAAAGAGCTAAAACCCCACTTGTGTGTGGCCTTCTTCCTATATGTTACCTACTGTGGTGCAGGGACAGTGGCCATAGCTGATGGGTGGCTGGCAGCCCAGGGAAAAGGTGCACCCAATATACCTGGTCAGGCTGATTCTGTTAGCACCATCAAGGATTTGAAAAGTTGAGTGAAACTAACATATTAAAGGAGTGAAAGCAGCCCTGAAGGGAGAGATTGGAGCAGCATAATCTGCTGGTGTTATCCTAATGTAATTGGCATTGCTGTCGGGACTTCAACCTGACTAGCTGGGCCTTGCTGGGAACCTGGCTCAAGGTCAGGCTCAGCTATATGTGTCCTGCCCTTGCCATGGTGGTATAATTAATGTTGAGAGCAGCCTCCAAGAGGTGAACTCAAGTACCTGAGAGGAAACAGCTGAGTTGATCTACTGCTGAGGTGGGTAAAGGATTCCTGGGTTTGAGACCTATTTCTCATTTTGGAAGTGCAGTTGTACAAACCTGTGCCTGTCTGGAGACCAGTGCCAAGGTACTATGTGGACATGGTGCTATTAGCCTGGTATAGAGCAAGCTGGCTCCATTGTCATAAGACTAGTGGCCAAAACCAGGGGAAAAGGCAGGTTTGTTCTTTGCCCTTACATAGTGTGAGATGACCTGTTCTTCGTATGTGGGTTGGATTTTTATTTTTCTCTCCCTGGGATTTTCCATTTCCAGGGTTTTCCAGCTGCTGCATGTGGCCTCACACCCCACCTGCAGTGCCAGGCTGTGCGTGCCCTTAACATGGAGCCTTAGCAGCACAGATGGCACAACTGAAGGGTTAGGGGCTGGCTGAGGTCCCTGGGAGGCTGCTGGGCTGGGGGTTTCCTGAGCGGTGCTCTCAAGCCCTTGCATTTGCGTGCGTTTCCTGCTAGACACAGAAATGACTCTGTCTGGGCTTCCCCTCCTCGATGTGGCTGGCAGGCAGGGGAGTGGGTGAAATGAGACACCCGGCACAGCCTGTGGGCAGCTTCCACCTCACCTTCTAACCGTCAGCACTGGCGGTGGGTGGATGTCTCCTCCAGATGGATGCTCAGCAGTGCTTCTGTCTGGGAGTCTGGAGGGTAGAAGGTGTTCAGAGAGCCAAAAAGAGAAGATACTCGTGAACGTACTGGGTTTACAGGGATGACGCACAGCTAGTAACAGTGGGCACTAGTAACGCTGTTGTGTCTTACCTAGGTCCTGTTGGGCATTCAGACTGGGTGAGTAAAGCTGTGGGAACTGAATTTCATCGGCCAATTAATTCCAAAATCCTTATCGTATAGATCATGTTGGGGCTATCTTGAGTGCCACAGAAAATGCTTCATTTCTCATAAAAAAAGGTTGTGAATGACATCAATCCCCTGTCATCTCATTACCTTTTGGTTCCCAAACTATAGGCCACGTTTAAAAGTAGATTCTCAGAGGACTCTGATATGACGTAGTTGCATTCTAACTCAGTAACCAGTTGGCTACAACTTAGCAGGTTCTCACTACACAGTACACAGTATTCTTTAAATTATAGTCTTTGTCTCAGAGCCAAATGTAGGTTCCACCTATGCTACAATAATAAACTACTGTGTGAGATTTAGATTTCAAAATTCTGATATGATTTGATTTGATTTGATTTGATTTGATTTGATTTGAAAGGGTTTGGTGTTTTTTTTTGTCAGTGGTGGGGTACGGGGTTTTTTTTGTTTGTTTGGTTGGTTTTTGTTTTGTTTTGTTCCCAAGAAATTATGGTGAAGATGTCTAAAAAATGGCTTTTTAAAGGTATTTTATTTACTGCAAAAAGATGGTTTCTTTTCAGTCTCCTCCTTAAATTCTTGACAAAATATAACCTATAGTAAATATCTTTCCACCTCAATGTCTTGTTCTTTCATATCTTGTTAAGGTTTTGTTAATTGGCAACTGGATCATAGCACTATGTGAGTTTGATGGCAGATTTTTCTAATTTATGGAGGATATAAAATGCAGATGTTCCTTAACTCTAATAGTCTGTGGTACAACTGGTAATTTTTTTCTTGTCTTCTGCAATGAAATCTTGATGGTTGCAGGTATGTATTTCAGGGGCTTTTGCAGGGTATTAAAAAGATTTAAACCTATGTTTTCAACCCTGTATGCATGTACAATCCCTCTTGCAAATCAAACACAAACCAGAACAGTGCAATCTGTGGTGCTTTTCAACAGTTCAGAGTGTCCAGTGCTTGTTCCCCAAGGGTCAGGCAACAGGAACACATCCATATAAACAAATGGCATAAACTACCTAACCATCTCTAGAGGGTCATCTTCAGACATGTAAGTGCCGGTTTAAATGTTACATTTACAGGGTATTTTCTTGGTCTTTGTCCAAGTCAGCAGTCCTACACGTGTCAGCTGTGATGGCATCAGTTGTGAGCTCAGTCTGTATGTCTGGGCACACATGGCATTTTCCCCATGTCGCTGGGCTTTGCTGCTGTGAGATCAAAGCTTCCAGCTGATGATCTGGATGCCAGCTTGGCTCTTCTGCAGCCTGGCAGGATCTTATAACCTCGTCTGTGTGATGGCTGCTTCTCCCACTCTCTGGTCTAGGTGGATCACATCTGACACCTCAGGGGAGGAGATGACCTCTGGAAACGTTTTCAAGCCTTGTTGGCAGTAGAATATGAGGAATCCAACTGCTTGGGGTGTTTCAAGGCACACTAGCATAAACCACATCATCTGCTGAGATTAGCGCAGGTGGAGCAGGAGGGTTGAAGCCGGTCAAATGTTGAAACCTTGTCCACTGCTTTAGCTTGGCTGGAACTGCTGTTGCGTCACTGGAATGCTTTGAGCTGAAGGATTTCTGGCTGCCCTGGGAGCTGTGCGAGTTGCCAGCTGAACAGCCGACTGCACAGTGTCAAACAATAGTTCCCACCTTTTCCTACTGCCTGGGAGGAGCAGAAAGGAACAAAGCTATTTGCAAGGAGAAAAAATTCCCTTCAATCTTTGTCTTTCACTCTTCCCTCTTCCTTAGTTTCCTTCCTCCCAGAGGCATCAGACATCTCAGCACTGAGCAACCCCCAGATTTCAGCACCTTCCCTTGCTCCTCCTTATTCTTTTAAACGCTTGTCCACAGGCGCCAGTGAGGACAGTCGTTTATAACTGCCTTTTGTTCCTCTGTTTACAGCTTCCCTTCCAGACTCCAGGGATGGTTGACGTCAGGGTGCTACATTTGGGCTCATCGTACTTTTATCTGGTGCTAATGCCTTCCATGAACAGCAGGAATGTGGACCGCAAGGCGTGCTGCCGGGGCGGCACGGGGAGAAGGGCCCCAGGGAGGGCAGGCGGGAGCCAAGCAGGCAGCGCTGCATCAGGACATGGCACGATGGTGCCCACCCTGCCCTCCCTGCCAGGCACCAATAGGTTTGCTGGAGAGGACCATGGTCATTTATGGCCTTGTGCAGGGAGGGCCTGCCCACTGGCACCCTGTCTGTCTGTCCAGGCAGCTGGCAGAGTTGTAAGTGGCACCACAAGCTACGCGCCGAGCTATTTTTAAGCTGCCTGGGCTGCATCCCAAGTATAGCACACTCTATTTCTGGTGCAAAATGATCTTCCTGGGTGGGGGATGCAGAGATTTTTTTTTTTTTTTTCATATGAAACACATGGGTTTGGAGGCAATGAGAGAAACAGCTGGGCACAACTGGAAGAGAGGCACAGAAAAGATGGAGCAAGCTGGTGGTCATGAAGGTCTTGCCCAGAGGGATTGCTCTGCGCTCACTGCTCTTGCTGAACACTCGTTGCCAACAGTTTGCTCATGGATAGGGAATCAAAAAGGCCTGGGTTTGGTTTACAGATGGGGTTTACTGAGGGCGCTAGGGGGCTTTGCATTTGTTTGAAATAGACTGTTGGGGGAGTTTGAGATTCCAAAACATTTAATGAGGCTGAAAGGGATGAACAGGGATGCTAAATGCAGAGCTGTAAACTTGCTGGTTGGTTTCACCAATTTTGGATCTGCCTCTCACTCCAGATCATCTAGACTCAAGGCAGCAGAACACCATTTGTTCACCAGGGCTTAAAGAAATTCCTAAAAAGAATTAACCAAAAGGAGATGCTTGTTTGCTGCATGCCTTGTAGGGACATCAAAAGGCCCTGGAAAGTGGTGCAGGCTCCACTATGGTGGGGATCTCAAATTCATGGGGTAGCAAGAGAAAAGCTCTGCTGCTGCCTGTGGGTCCTGGAGGAGATAGATCAGGCTGCCACCCATGCCCTGCCAGACTGCTCACAGATAGATTATACAAGCAGAAAATGATGTGCTGGACCATGGACTCATGACTGTGAGTTTTGCCAGTGCAACTTTCATGCCTGTGTCTAAAACTGGAGCCTTGAAGTGTTTCATCTTCTCATACAGGTGAGCTGGTGATGACAAAGGTTGCTGAGAGGACAAAAAAGGATGTAAAAGAGTTTTATTCAAAGCTTAAGAAGAATTTGCCATTCTGAGTATTTCAACTACCTTCCAAGGACCCACTCCTCAACTGCAGGTAGCACAAACAAATGCTATGTCTTCAACACTAATCATGGCACTAATCAAAGTCTTGTTCTCTGAAACCTGTGGTTCTGTTACCTGCACTTACCAGGAAGATCTTTTCCTCAATTATAAATTATAAGTGGAAATACTTGATATTTCCAAAGCCCAGCATAAGACTGACAGTTTTTTCCTTTGAGACATTCTTTTGGAGGAATATTTAGGTTTTCTTGAGGCTGGATCAAAATTTTCCACTTTCTGATTTCCAGTCATCAGGGTTGATTTAATACTATCTCTGTATAAAAAAGTTGGCTCACAGGGGCAGGAGACAAAATACTTTCACCTACTACCAAAACACAGAAGAAAGGAGTGAGTAATGACATTCAGAATGAGGACCAAGTCTGTTTGCAGGTAGAAGCAATCAAACCCAGAAGACTGGGCTTGAGGTGATGTTTCTCTTCAGCTCTGTCTGGTTACCAAGGGCAGCAGATGTAAAGATACAAGTTGATTTCTAGGGAAGAACAGACTCTTTTGATTATGCAAGTTGAAGTCCAACATAATATAAGCCAAAGTTCTGACTGAAAAAATACCTACTGTCCTGACAGATTACTTCAAATTATAGAGGTGCAACTTTGTAAAATTATTTCTGGGCAACACTCAATGGAAAGAGCAGATGAGTGTCAGAAATCATTGATTCTCAAAATGGTTCTATGTTACTTTCACCAAGCCACCTCCTGTTTTTCTACCTCAGTCTACTTTTCTCTAGAATGAAGACTGTGATGTTACGGCTTGTTATCAGATTTAATTAGGCTGTTCACCAGCTGGTGACAGGCAGAAACAGCTTGCTAGGGAAAGCAAACACTCACCAGGCTTTCTCTGGTGGAGTACCTTTAGGATGTTTAAAGTGCAATGGTCATGAGGTCTCACCACTTTCTTAATGCCTTGTTTTGCTAGATTTTTGTTGAAAGGAGTTGTTCTCTCTCTCCAGTGGAGCTGGGAGGATGGACTTGCAGAGAGGGTACTAGTGGCTGTGCTAATAATGGCCTGGTCAGCCCACGGATGTGGCATCTGAGCTTGCCTTGGAAGTGGCCTTGGCAAGAGCAGATCCAGGCAAGCACAAGGGTGGAAGCAGGATAGGGAACAGTCTAGGGTGGATCTGGAGCAGGAAAACCCTGTATAGAGATTGCAACTGATGTGATGAGTGGAGTCAAGAATTATGGGTTTAGGGTGAAGGAGAAGGAGAATCTGTTTGCCTTGGAGGAAGCACAAATTGCTGAGCAAGAATGGGGAGATGTAGGGAGAGGATACAGGTAGAAGCAAGGGATGTGTGGGGAGATGAGGGTATGGGGGATCAACGACTTCTATATTTGTGGCAAGAGAGGAGATAAAGTGAGTACTGGCAATGAAACGAAGGCAAACTGAAAGGGAAGGAAAGTTGCTTCATGTTTGTAGTGGTTTTCTCTTGCACAGTGAGGTAAGATCCTGGGTGGAGCAAGGCTTGGAGGCTGGTAGCAGAAAAGGAGACTTGGGTGGGTGAACCCAAGGTGGGTTTGTGAAGCAAGATGCTGAAAAGGCAGATGCTAGAGGCTACCAAACCATTTGGTGAGGAAGAAAGTAGAGCTGATACAGGAGACACTCAATCTACAACAGAGGAAATAGTTCTTTGATGCCAGAGACTCTACAGAATGTGGAGAAGAAAATGGATGCTGACAATGAGCTAAACTTAGAGATTATCAGGCAGAACTCCATGGTGGGAAGAAGGACAAAAAACTTTGAGAGGGAGGAAGAAGAAGTATGAAAGAATCAAATACTTGTAATAAAGACAAGTAAAATGAAGCAGAAAGGATGGGGATGAGAGCAAGCAGATAGTTTGGAAGTTAGAGTGATTGAGTGTAATAGATTGAGCTCCCTCCATCCTGTTCGGACTGGGTGGGAGAGAGAACTCTGTTGACAGGAGAAAGTCAGGCTACTTGCCCACAACTTAGAGAAACGTTATCCCCATTGTGCAGAAGAGGAAGCAACCTGACTCCTCAGTTTCTGAGGAGGATTGCAGCTTCTCTAAATCAGGACAGAAAGGGCCATAATGTGAAAGATGGGGAACTTGTGCTCTCACTTAGAGCTGACCATTCAGAGCTTTCTCTTTCTAAGGACTGCTTCTCAAGGAGGTCTCCAGCTAGAACAAACTTATCCATATTGAGCTGCGCACTGCTACAGGTGGATTTTTCTTCTTTTGCCACTAACTAGGATGCTTCTCTTCTTCAGGGGCAGATGCTGCACATGGTCCCATAGCACTTCCAGTCTCCCAGGCCTTGTTTGTTCCTTATGCATCTGGGAGGCACAAAAACACAGAAGGAACATGCAGGTGAAGCTGCAGCCCTGTGTGCCTTATGTAGGTGATTTCAGCATCCTAATAACTGTACTAACAAGCCTGAAACATGTGCAGAAACAGTGCTTGCCCAAGCCCATAGCCACTGCTGCAACTTTGACTGATGTGTTGCTCCATTTCCCCCTTCTACTGCACAAGCCAATTTCCCTTCTGAAAGACAGTTTAAGCCCTAAAGAAGAGAAGCTGATTCTCCCTTGTTTTGCCCTTCCCAACATGACATAACTGAGTACGAGATATCACGATGTCACAAGCGGGAGCAGTTGCTCCAGGCTGTTCCCCTTACACCTTGGCTTCTCAACAAATTGCCAGTCCTGGGCCTCGCCATAGATCTCCATTTTCCCACCCTGCTCCTCCCCTTCAAGCCAGCAATGTGTTTCTGAAAGGCAGCTAAAGGAATGAGAAGTGACTTTGCAAGAAGGAGGCTGCCTGTGGGAGCATGGTGGCCGGCTGAGAAACTTCTCGTCACAGCTGAAGGTGCTGGGCCATGTTTGCAGAGGTGCTGCACTGTCTGCTCCATTGCCTGGTGGCTCCTGTGATAGATTTATCCTTGTAATTGCTCTTCCCTTGCATTCAAAGTTCAGATGACATGCTGGAGCTCACTGGCTATAAAAAGTGATAGCCCAGCTGGTGTTACAACCACTCTGCAGGAGAGTC
Organism: Eubucco bourcierii; assembly: GCA_013396675.1. NCBI lineage: Eukaryota > Metazoa > Chordata > Aves > Piciformes > Ramphastidae > Eubucco > Eubucco bourcierii. The sequence goes on along the minus strand of VWZE01023433.1, from coordinate 80,416 downwards.
TTGTGCAACTGGGGGTGCAGAGCTTGTGCGAAGAGCTAGCAAGAGGTGCTTGGGTGCTGTCAGCTCAGCTCTCCAGAGGAGCAGACAGCTCCTCCTGTGTGGTGTCCATGCCCGTGTCATTGCATGGGAGCATGTTGCTGGCACACTTCTTGCTGAGCTGTCCCTGTGCATGGGTGGCATGTGTGCTGGGGTATGCAGTGACTCCTGAACTTAGTGCACTTTCAGGGCAGGAAGCAGCCTTCTCCTGCTGAGCACATAGTGCCAGGCCAGCAGCCACCCAGCCCTTCTCTGAGGATGCAGAGGGTAGAAGGACCAGCTGAGTGTGCTGGAATTCTCCTTCCACATGTAAGTGGAACCAACAGCTGTGCCCACCCTTGGATATGTTGGCTGTGTCAGGAACCCCCCTACATGACCCCTGGAGGGGTCTCAAAGGCTGCTTGTATGGGGCCAAGCATGCTAAATCTGTGCCAGAGGAGGCTGAGAGCAGAGGGGCTGTGTGAGCCTTCCTGCCTGGCTCCTGCACTGCGCAGTGACGTGGTTGTTGCAGGAAGGAACAGCAAGTTCCTGAGGGGACATTCCTCCCATAGCTTCGCGGGCGCCATGGTCCCCTCCTTGCTGCAGCACACGAGCCCAGTCTCCAGTGGCTGGTTTTGAATCCCATTTCCATGGCACCTTTCCAGAGCCATATTTCTTTTTGCACACCAGGGTGGAAGCAACTCCCCACTCCCTGCCCCAAAGCTTTTATCCAGAGCCTTCTTGCAGCAGCTGTACTTTTCCAGTGTGCATCTGCTGGGTAGGAGAGAGCCCTGCAGTTTCTTTGAGGACTCCTGGAAAGTGAGCAGGATGGATACACAGGCTGCTGCTTGGACTTGGGTTCCTCTCAAGTGAAAACATCAATTCTTTTGTGCTCTTCACCCCTCTTTCTGCTTCTTATTTGCTGATCAAGGTCTAACCAGTGTTCCAGAAATTCTGTTTAGAATAGAAGTTACTTTAAAGGTCTCTTGCTCACTGAATTTTGGTCACTTTTCTGCTTGCAAACATTCTGCTTTAGGCAGCGTTTATTTCACTTGCCTTCCTTGAACACAAATGATTTTTCAGCCAGCAGTACTTCAGTATCTGTGGAAAAGTTACAGAGAGGGGAGCATGTGCTTGTCTGTGCCCCATCTGCTTTCTGGGTCTGGGCTCGGTCCTGCCAGCTCAGCACTGGTGGTGTTGAGGCCAATCTCTGCATATGGATGTTTCTGCCCTAGATAGCTGCAGCACGGAGCTGTCTCAAGGCTTTTTACCCACACAACAAACACCAGATCCCTCTGAAATGTAGTGGTTGAGGCTGAAACTGAAAGTTTGGAGAGAATTAGTCACTCTCGTACCCTAGTAACGTTGGCGAAAACCAGCCTCAAACACGGCGCTGGGTGAGTGTTTTGCAATCCCAGCAGCAGCCTGACTCTTCTCCTGAGCCAGAGGGAGCTGGTGGGGTAAGGACAGAGCTGAAATGCACCCCAGTTGCTTTCCTCTGCCTTGTGTTGCCGCACCATAGGCGAAGCTCTGGAGGTGAGAGTAGGGTGACGATACTTTGCATCAGTTCCACCCAGTGTAGGGGCTTGTATTGTGCATTTGCCTTGTGAAATGGCAAATGCAGCCCTAACTGCTTTGGGTGACATGTCCATGGGGTGTCAGACAGCATTCCCCTGGGAACACTCTCTGCCTGCAATGATGCCAGCATCCTCATCCCAAACTCAGTTTGGAGTGTCTGAAAATTTACTGTCCTCAGGAGGATTTTGAGTCAAGCTTCAGCTCTTTTGGGCCCATCATCTTTGACAGCCTTCCCTGAAAAGTATGGAGCTGTTTGCAGTGTGGAGCTGCTGCTGCACTTCTCCTCTTCCGGCCCCTCTGCAGGAGCGCTGGGGTGCAAGGAGGGGCCTGGGGGGCAGGGGCGGCTGCCGTCTCTCCCCGCAGCACTGCTGGGCCGGTTTAACTCGCTCCAGATTTGCAGGGTTCACGTCAGCGCCTGAAATGGGAACCGGGCTGTGCTTAACCACCACAAAACATAGCAACGGCACAGCAGCGCTGGCACCCGCGCAAAGAGAAAAAAAGCCAGCACACATGAGAAGCCAACGTGGAACAAAACCCAGCCGGTTTTTCAGGCCTGCCTGGCCTTTGTAGCACAGAAAAAAAGCCAAAGCTTCCAGAAAATGGATGTGGGCCCACAGAGGGACTATTATGGATACTCTGAAAGCTCCCACCCATTTCAACAGGGAGCGTTGTAGGCAGTGCTGTTCTGGTCCTAGCAGTCAAGGAACTTTCCTGTCCCTGTTGTCCCCTAAAAATGTCTGCCCAGGCAGGCCTGGGGCAGAGCAGGCAGCGGGCAGGATCCTTAGTGCTACCTGTTCTGCTCTGTGTGCTCAGCATTCACCCCACGGTCACTGCCGTTTGGAGTTTGGCTGTTCGGACTCCAGGGTTTGGAGTCTCTGGTCGCAGTGTTGCTGCCTGTGCGAGGCAGTTGCCCTTAAGCTGACAGAGGAATAGAGTCAGTAGTAAGAATGTTAGTTATGGCTTCAAGAGAAACCGTGCTTGGACCTCAGATCCAGAATGTTCCTGACTCCTGGGATGCACTTCAGGAGAGGGGGACAGAGCTGCAGGGAGCTCCAGGAAAATACGAACCCACATCTGTGTCACATCTGCTGTCTGTCTCCATAGTGGGGCCAACCAGTCTTCTGTGTCTGACCATCCTGAATTCAGGGAGCTCTGAAGGGGGGCTCCAGAGCCACATCTGAGAAAGACAAGTCCTTGTGCAAGTATATGACTTCCCTCACAGCCCCCACAGCCTTGTGTTTCGCGCCAGTCCCTGCCACCCCAGAGATACCAGTGCTCCTTCTAGTACAACAGCAACTTGGTAACTGGAATCAGATGTGCAGAAGAGGTCCCTGGCTCTGTGCAGACTTGGCACAGGGAGGCCAGTCATTGTCTGTACAGTGTGCTTCCTGGGCACTGTTCTGGGTGGCAGAGAAAACTGGGAGCTGAGAGAGAGCATGGATGGGCATATTAGGAAAGGCAGCCCTCATACTAGACCATGTTCTCTGCTCATGTCAGAGTTCTACCTCTGACATGGATGGAAACAAGATGACAAACATGGCTAGTTCTAATGGTGCTGGGCCAGAAGGGAGATAGAGTCCCAGTGGACCAGCTGAAGCCCTACAGCAGGAGCTGAGGTTAATGTTATCATGGCTTCAAATGCTATTAGTAGTTAAAAAAAACATTAAAAATCTGCTTGCACAATTCTGTTCTCCTGACCCTTCTGGCCATACATTCTCAGGCTTGCTAAGTGCTGCAGGACACGGTGTGTCCTTTTATTGCTCCTTAGCTGACCAGCCATTTACAGCTTCCACCTCTGGCTGCTGGGTCTCCTATTTTGAAGCAGTGTAAAGGAGTAGGATGGATCAGCTTTCTTTCTCTGCCTCCTCCCACATACCTTGGTCATGCTACCTCTAGCATTTCCCCTTCTCACACTAAATAAGCTCTCTTGGCAGGGTAAGCACAGCCCACAGTGTTAATTTTATTCACTGCTTGATCTTTTTTCCCTGGACTTTACTGGCATTTGCTGGGTAAAGCTAGCTCCCTCCCTGCATGTGTTCTCAGCCATGGCAGAGGTTCACCAGTGTCACCTGTGTCACTGAAAAGGTCTGCTCTGTGTGTTCTTAAAGCTGTGTATTCCCAGGACACCAAGAAAAGTAAACTCGGCTATCATGGTAGAAACTTAGAAGTGAATCCAGACTGCAGAGAGAACTAGGGAGGAGAAAAGGAGGCTGTGGTTCACTGGCCTGCACCTCTAGAGCTTTGATAGGACATTATCGGGCCACTCGTCACCTGTTAGTGAAACAAAATATCCAAGTGCCTCTCTTCAATCAAACTCCTGTAGTCTGGGGAGGCAAACTCTGCTTTACCCCTGCGAATGGCCTCTCTGGGAGGCAGGTTCCCAGCCCAACAGTGTCATTCCAGAAAGGCACTGCTGAGTGGAGGTACCTGGTTTATCAGTAAACACTTTACCCCTGTGTGAGACATTGCATCAGCCAGTGACCACCACAGAGGTATGATGAGTTTCAATGATCTCAAGCTCTTATTCAGACAGTAGTCACATCAGGTTTAGAACCCGATGTGCTTTATCAAGGAGGTGGGTCTCCACCATCTTTGCACAGAAGGAAGAGGTGACTGAGTCATGAAGTGGCTTGTTAAAAATCATCTAGAAAGTCAATGGAAAGAGAAGGAGATGGAGAGAAATGGGGCTCAGATCTCTTGAGTACCCCTGCCAAGTCCCAGGCACCAACTGCCAGTGCTTTTATCAGCTTCCACTCTGAAATGCTCCTCAGCACACTTTCCACCATTTCTTTCCATTTGAAAGGAGAGACAATTAAATCCTATGACTTATGGGAGTGATGGAGTGACTCACACTAAGCCAAAGCAGAAGTTGCTGTCAGACATGTTACACATCTGGCTTTCTAGCCCCATGTCAAACTGTTGCTGACACTTCTCAGGGTTGCTCTGAAACCTGCAACACTACCCCACTATTACATGGCATTCAGAGATGTATCAGCAATAGTAAACAATGCGTCTTCAAGGTGTGATGAGAAAATGTCATACTCTGCTTTTCAGACTGGTAGAAAGGTATCTGAATAAACTGATAAATGTGATCTGACTCGTGGTGGTTTCTGTGGGTCTCCTACCTTGGACTGTGAACAGTTCTACTGCCATTGTCGAACTGCTGTTCATCCCAGAGAGGTGGTCACAAGCCAGCATACCCACAGAAGACACTGTCCCACCTTCAAAGAGATTAATCTTGTCCAGCTTTGCTGTCACATTAGCCAAGAGGTTTTGTTAGGTTGTTGGGTTTTTTTTAGTCTGCTTCTCATATGACAATCTCTAAAATAGCTACAACAAAATGAATAAATAAATAACTGTTGGGAGTTTAAATAAAGCTGCTTTGCTCATCATGTTCTCTAGACGTATCTTCTTTCCTACACAGAAATCTTTTTCCAGGCTGAATTTAAGGAGCTGGGACACTCACGTGTGATTCTGGGATATTGTTAGGCTGTAACAGTGTTAATCTAAGTTGGGTGTGGACGTTTGGGTGCTGCCAAAGAGAGATTTGCTGTGTCTGGGGAGACAGGAGGAATGGGTCCAAGGAGTACTCTGGACCGGCTGCATGGAGAACCCATGAGTTCTCAGGACAGTGCATGTGCACTTGTGTCCGCTGAACTCCAAAAGCATTTCTTTCACAATGTGTGTGCCCCCGGCCTGAAATAGGCACACCTGACCTTGAAATATCTGTAGGGTGAAAAGTGCCTTAGAAATATCATCCCATCATGCTCAGCCCAATGAAAGTTGGAGCTGTGGTTGGGAGGTATCAGGTACCGATCTGCAAGTAATAACCGCGTCCGAAATGAATAAGCGTGGCCCTCTCCATCCCTGTGTGTCTTTCTGCCACCTACTGGGCTTTGAGGCACCATCCTGCCATGGCTCCCTGTGGCTGGCAGGCTCTGGCTTGGCTGGTCTCGGGAGATGAAGCCTTGGAGCCAGAGGTGGGGAACTGCCAGGGACTCCATTTCACGTGGCCTGCAGGTGTGTGGAGTTTCATCAGATGACATTTAGGTGTGTGCTGATGCACGGCCTGCTAGAGATGGCTGAAAAGTCTCCTTCCTTCCTACCCATTCCTGTTCTAAAGAAGACTGTAGAAAGCCACAGTGGAAGGTGAAAGGGTGTCTGTGTGATATCTTCCTTCCCCCCCTCCTGATGGGTCTGTGGTTACTCCAGAGAGCTACCCCATACTGAAATATTTCCCAAAGTTGTTGACGTCTTACTAAACACTGTAACAACATGAAAGTGTTCTGCTTTCTCCGGGGAGGACCCTGGACTAGCTCCCTGGAAGGATGTCATCCTTTAGATGTTCCTGAACGTCTTGACATCTTTTTTTTTTTTTTTTTTTTTAATCTGCGTATATGATGTTCACTTTCAGAGGTGGACTGTGGAACAGAGTGATGGATGCATGCATGTGCACCACCAGGCAGTACAAGCCCGTTTCCAAGTGATACATGCTAAAGTGAGGGAGTAACCCCTAATACTCGACAGAGAGAGTGCGGCCGGGAGCGTTTGCGGTACGAACGTATCCCTGAAAAACCTTCTCTCAGCTCAGACTTGGCTAAGCAGAGCCTGCTGCTGGAACTGGGCAGTGGTTCGCAGGACAAAGCTCCCCTCTAGTGGGAGATCCCCGCAGTGCCGCGCAGCGAGCGCCGCGCGGCCCACAGCAGCTGCATCGCTCACACAGGGCCGGAGGAGGTGCGAACCAGAGGCACTTACTGCCTGGCTTTGCGGAACCAGCACGACGGGGCCCGTCTGAAAGACAACAGATCCAGACGGGATATACGTAAGAAATTTTTACCATGAGATTAGTGGAGCACTGGCACAGGTCACCCAGAGAGATGGTACAAGCCCGATCCCTAGAAACACTCCGGATCAGGTTAGACTGGGCTCTGACCAGCCTGGACTAATGAAAGATGTCAATGCTCACTTTAGGGGTTGGATTAGATGACCTTTGGAGGTCCCTTCCATTCCAAAGCATTCTGTGATTCTGTGATAATTGGCACAACTGTATAACTGCCACAGCACCCTGAGAAGTGAAGTCTGTATTGTTACCTGCTTTTTACAGAGGGAGAAAACACCGGAAAAGTAGGGGAAGAAACTTGCCTGCTGAAGTCATATGAGGTCAGGATGTGTATGATACTGGAGGGAATGTTAACTTGGATCAACTGTGCTGAACTGTCACACTGCTCAGCAGCTCTTCACAGAAAGAACACAGTTTTGTCATTTTGCAAGTGGCCCTTCACAGAGCTGTACACTGAAAAATGAAAAGTGACTGAACATAAATTCTTTGCTCTTCAATGTGTTTGTGTGTGACTCAGAAATGTCCAAAGTTTGAGCAACAGCATGCCCTAGTGCTGCAGGATACAAGCCCAGTCCAAGTACTGGGAAGCACAGGGAGTTTACTAGAACTGCCACTGAGTGACCATGATGCAAATATTATTCCTTGAGTTCTCTGGAGACAGATTTCTCTGCATTTTGAGGACAAAGGTTTGGGAGTGATCTGAGATCTGATGATAAAATTGTTACAAAAGCAGCTAAACATTACTGCTATTACTGCAATTATCAGAGTTTCAGAAAGGATTTTTTTTTTTCCTGGCCTTTGTGACAGAACAAAAAATATTGCTGTGTTAGTGAGGACCTGATCCTTGCACTATTGAAGCCAAGGTGTCTTCTGCACCTGTTTGTCTGCACTATTCCCACTTTGCTGTGCAAGGTGACAGGGAAACCTGGAGCTTCTCCATAACTGCCTGCCAGGGCGCTGGCCCCTGAGGACTGGCAATGCAGCTGCATTGTGTGCTGCTGTGGGCATCTGGCTGAGTGCTGGGAAGCAGCTTCAGTGCCCTGCTTATGTAAGGGCTGCTCTCGTTTCTATTAGTTTGGGGTAATGAATTATTTTTCCAGTGCTTCCAGAGCAATGGCTTATGGGGAGAGGAGAAGAACGTGAAGAGCATGTTTTGTTACTCAATGAAGTAATCCACTGTCCTGTTGCTGAGGGGATGTGGCCTCATGTAACCTCTCTCCAATGTCTGTGCCTAAAACAGTGCTTAGCTTTTGAGTTAAGGATGACATCCACTGATGTGCTTCTGCAGCAGTGAAGCTGAGGCTGACCCAGCCCCAGCTGGATCTCCCCCTGCAGAAATGGTGGGGGGGTGGGGAGGGCCTGGACTCCAAAGTAGTGTCTTCCTCCTCACTTCTTGCTGGGAAAGCTGTGGGCTGCACCATGCAGCTGTGCCGACATCTGACTCGCTGTGCAGACGCTGTGTCCCTAGAGCTGAGGTGTGAGAGTTTATAGGAGCTAAAGCTTTATGTGCTTAGGGCTTTTGGTTCCAGTCCATTAACTGATGACGAGGGTTGGTGCTGCCTGATGGCTCCTTGGTGGTGTTGGCATGAAATCAGTTGATGAACCTCAACTTGGCTCCCAGCAGAGACAGATGTTCTGGCCCCCAGCAGAGACGAAGGTTCAAGTTAAAAAAAAAAAAAAAAAATCATTACCATGAACACTGCTATCCACACTGCATCTTGGCAATAGGAGAAGATTTTTTTGATAGCTTGAATAACTACTGAAGAATTAAAAAGCCTTTCTTCAGGTCAGAATCAATGTGTTTTGTCTCCAAATCTGCTAGGGAATTCTATGGTCTTCCCAATACTGCAACTGTGGACAAAAACATTATGAAAATTCAGCTCAATCAGGCCTTTGTGCACATCATGACACTGATACAGGAACAATACAGGATTATGTGGGGGCTATTTTGGGCAGTGTGATGCTAGATACCTCTTTACTAGCTCAAGTTGCTATCAAACATTACAGGTCAGTTTTAAACACCACTCCCACACCAAGTGGTGTAATCCCTCATATATGGTGGGAAGCTGCATGGGGAGATTAAAGTGATTTGACAACAGCTGCTGAAGAAAATGGACAACCTCTGTCAGAATATCATCTTCCAAGCCTCAACTCTGTGCCATGACCAGCAGACAAGGTGAAGCTTCAAAGAGCTCTGTCCCAGAGCAGCTGGGCAGCAATCAGTGGGAGCTGAATAGGAAGGAGCCACATGATCCCCTTGTATGCTATCTCAGTCCCTCAGAGGAGAGGTGTCCAGAGTGCCAGTGAGTGTCTGGCTAAGTGACATGGTGTAACCTGCCTGGGGTTTCTCCTCCTCCTCCTGGAGACAGCTCAGTGACTGCTCCAGCAGGGGTAGGAGAAAACTTAGATAAAAGGAGACTGCTTTTATCAGTTGGGCAATTCTTGCCAGGATGGCAGATATTGTGATCCTGGCCCAACTGCAGAAAATGAGAAGGTTGAGCACAGCAGTGTGCTGAGCATGCCAATCTGGCTCCAGGGCCATTTTGCGTGGTGCTGGGTGACCACCTGGCAGTAGGCAATTCAGCACATGCTGCCTCTGCAGCCAGCTTCCCACTGCACCTGCTCAGATGCAAGCAACTTCCCTGTTACTAGATGTCTGGTGCAGCTGCTCCCTGTGCTTACTTGCCCTCCTCAGGAATATGTCCAAGTGTCTTCTGGGAACTAACAGAGCAAGATACCTCCTTCCTTTTCCTTCAAGAGTCTGAGAAATCAGTGCCCTTTTGTTGTAATTGCTGGTGGTGCTGTGGGTCATAACTCATGGCCTACCACCAGCCTGGACTTGCTCAGGATCTGCTGTAAACACTCAGCAGTTCTCTGCATTGTGCTGCTGTGGTTATTGTTGTTACAAGGGTTATTATTAGAAACCTGAGCAACACTAATGACCTCAAACATGGTGATGAGGCGACTATAAACTGCTATGTGTGAGGAGAGCACCATCAGCTCAGGAGGCCACTTTGAAGGTTGCTCAAGTACTAAAGACCTTGCCATACTGCTCTCACATAACAGAGAAGATAAAAAGTGCATTAGCAGCTAGATATGGACTATCCACATGTCACAGTCACTCCCCTGCTCACACTCAAGCAAGACTTCCCTTCCTCAGATGGGTGCTCAGCGCATAACCATCGTGTCTGATAACGGACACTGAGATGGTAGGGAGGAGGGGAGGTAGCAGTACTGCGAGGGCATCACTGTTGCTATTCTCCTGAGCTTGACCAGTTCCCAGGCTTGAAAAAGCCACGTGCTCATCTGCACATCATGTTCCCATTATTTTGTCTGTGGTTTTCAGGGCAGAATGTGTCTTAATCTGCATCTAAGCAATTCGAAACTGCTGGCACCCAGCAATGAGTTTCTGGATGCAGCTGCAGAAGGAGAAATAAGCACCAAGACAAATGGTGGCCTCACTTCTGTCATTTTCCTTCATTCTTTCTGTTATTCCCAGGGGTGGCTGGGCTGCTGTGACAGTGAACCTCAAACCTTCTGGTTTTCTCTTTTATTTCTTCCAAAGTCCACATCCTGTGCTAAAATGTAAAAGCAAATGAGATAATGGTGAGCAAAGTGTCCCAGGGGCAGTGGAATTTACCTCTGTTATAAATCTCCCAGCTTTGCAGCACAAATGAACCACACACTGCCTGAGACAGGGAGAAAAATCTTCATCCTCTTAGGTGGCAGTGGCCTTTTTCTGCTCTTGGACATTTCCTAGAAGCAGCCATGCCTCAGAGCACAGCTGTGCACTAGTGAGCACTGCAGCAAGTGGACACCTGTGTGCACTGGTACTGTGGTTTGATTTGCTTTTTTGTTTGGTTTTGGAGTTTTTTTGGGGGGGTTTGGTTTCTTTTTTGGGGTTTTTTGTTTTGTTTGGTTTTTTTTGTTATTTTGGTATTATTTGCTTTTCTGTATGTTAAAAGTCTTGTCAGAAAAGGAAGCAGTTCTGTTTGTGTTTTTTTTTTTTTTTCCAGCATTGTGCAGCAACCATGGAGAAAATCTTCCTGTTGCCTTCTGCCTATAGTCAATTCAAAATGTCAAGGCAGGTGAGCACCACTGCTCTGGCACAGGTGCAGACAACTCATCTCTATAGGCTGTTGTGGGCATAGGTATGAAAATAACGGCCTTTGTAGGCTGGTGGAGGCGGGGTGTAGCTACAAACACCTGGGTTTTCCTGGCTGGTAGGAGGGCGCGGGTGAAGTACCACCCTTTGCAGGCTAACGTGGGTTGGCGGTGGCGGCGCTGGGCGTGGCGGGCGGCAGCTTCGAATCGACGTTTCAGCGGGAGCCTGGTGCTGTCCGGCTGCCGATCCGCGTCCTGCTCCGTGCCCCGCTCCGTCCGGCCATGGGGAACGCCGAGTCCGTCCCGAGCAGCGCCGTCGGCACAGGTAAGTGCGGGGCTCGCGTCCCGTCCGTCCCTTCTCCGTGATCCCCGCCGGGATCTGGGCAGACCCAGCCCCACTGCTCCCCCAGCGCCGGAGCTGTCGCAAGTGGGCAGCGCACGGCTGTGTGCTGCGGGCTGAACACCGAAAGAGACGATCCTGTGTGTCCCTCGGGGTCGGGAGGATGTGACAGTGGCATTGGTAAGACGCGAGGTGACACGCAGGGAAGACGCAGGTAAAATGCCAAGGCTTGAACCGGGTGAGCTACAGGCGTGCTGTAGAGGGGCGGGCGCCCGGTGGCGTGAGCCCCTGCGTTCACCTCCGCCAGTTACCGAGCTCCGGAGATGGCCAGAGTGGGTTCTTTTGCTCGTTCCCGCCACGTAAGACCCGTGACAACCGGTGCACTTTCGGTTGCTGCCCGGGCAGTTGCCCTGCCAAATTCACCCGCTGGAATTCAAAGTTTTTCGCTCCAAAGTTGTCTGCCAATCCCGGCTCACAGGCGCTGGGAAAACAGACCTGGGAAAACAAACGGGTTGGCTCTGGCCGTGCAGCCGGGTGTCAGGTTCGCCTTGCCTTTTATTGCGTCTTGTGTGTGTCCAAAAAGCCCAACAGTCGGCAGCCTGGTTGGCTGGATTTGAAGGGAGCTGATAACTGAACTCAGCCAACCAGTACGAGGTGCCAGCGCTCCAGAATGCAAATAATCGTGGGTAGGAGTAAGCAAAGTCTTGGTAACATGTAGGCTGACATGAAGCATCGTCATCCTTACTAGTGTTACTATACAGTAGTGAACTTCAACAAGCCTGAACCTGTTTCTTGTTAACGCCTCCTTGCAGCTCTAGATAAAACTTTGTCATTCCTCACACCTGACTCTAAATTTGATCTGTTTTCCAGACAACTATAGCCTGATCTGATTTAATAGCTTGATCTGAATTAATAACTTCACTCAAAAAGCTTTAAGTACTTTCAGTTTTGTGTTCTCTTCCTTTGGGGTAACTCAAAATATTTAATGGAAATGAAGCGGTGTCATTTACTTCATGTGTAAGTTCATCAGGACAGTTTGTGAAGCTGCACTGCCCCATGTTCTTGCCTGAGCCTTTGTACAGGTGTATGTGGTATGGAGGGGAGGGAAAGGTCCCTCTGGGGCTGTGCCAGGAACCTTTGGAGCATGAGGTTGCATTGTCCTCCTCTCCCCTGAAAGACAAATGCATTTGCAGAGATCCAGGTGCCCTGTGTTGAGCAGGTTCATACTGATGCTGTGCCACCTGCTACAGAAGAAAATGGTATGTAGGGCAATGTGAAGTATGAGTAGGGTGATTAAATCTACAGTAAATACTTCTCCCTTTCTGGAAATGATTAAACGCAGGCAATGGACAGGAGAAGAAAACAAAACAACTTTTGATCCTTTTTTTTCTTACTGGCTACTGCTGTCAGGTGTGTGTGACAGTACTGAGTTCAGGAGTGTATGTACATTAAGGGTGTGACTCCACTGTTCTGTGGGGTGTTGCTAGCCCCAGTGGATTAAGAGATGATTGTGTTCCTGATGAATGCTTTGGGTGCAGGTAGTGTTCTGCTGCAGTGGATTCTCACGTTTCTTCTATTTCTCCTAGGAGCTGCTAATGCTGTGTTTGGTTTTAGGGTAGTCAGCTGCCATCAGATGTACATGTTTGCTGTGTCATGGGAGATTATTTTTAACTGATGCATAACTGTCCTCTCTAATGTGTTTGTTTGTTTTTTTGTAACCCAAACACTGAGTATTTGATTATAAAGTCAGTTGTGCAAAACAGTACCTGAGATAACAGTTTTAGAGTTAACATGCTATGAGGCAAGTCAGGCCTCAATAATGCATTATGTCAGGAGCTACTGCTGATTGCTTAACAGAGAAGGTAAATGAGTGCTTTTGGTGCTACTTCCAGTATTGGATATCGGATACTTTCAGTATTTGAATCAAGATGGAATTGATTGTCAAGGACTAAGAAAGAGTGTATATACACCTTAGCCTGCTCTCAATTTGAAGTAGCTTTCCTGCTTGCACAGTATAGTCACCAGAAACCAGAGAGGTCACTTTCCAGAGCCAGCAGGTCTATCTGTGTTCCAGTAAAAAAAAAAAAAACTCAAGCTGATTTATATAAATTTCCTACTGCTGAAGTTTCAGCTGTGCCCCTTCACATGCTTGAGCCATCCATCTTTTGCAGTACAGCTTCCACAGGGCTCCAGGCTGCAGCCTCTGCAGCCTGATTGCTGTTAGGGACATGAAAAATTCGGAGATCACCAAATGTGAACAAGTCCAAGCTGCTGAGCACCCTTTCTGCTGGGATCCCATGCTGCTGGCACCATTCTCAATCTGCGCTGAAGTGCAATGAGATACTCTGGCCAACAGCTCATTTGTGGTCTGTCTGCAGTAGAACTGAGAGTTTGGGTTGGTGGAAATATCTGATCTGATGCATTTCCAATGTTGAGTAATCTTCACTGGAAGAGTTGTTTGCTCTTGGATGAGAAAGGGAGTAAATAATCTCTCTAATAGCATGTGGCCAGGAACTCTTTTCATCTGTGGCCTTCACTGAAGTGACATAAGCATTCTTGCTCCTGAGCTAAAGCCCAGATATTTACAAAACACAGGAAACGCTGGGAAACATTTAACTACTTGACTTCCGCCCACTGCTGTGATTTCTGGTTCTGCTGGAGCACGGGTTCAAGGACTTTTTTCCTCTTAGCTATGTCTGAGGTATCAGTGTTTGGACAGAAAGCAGGACTATTGTATTATAAAATCCATAAATTCTTAAAAGCTGGAGTTGTCACTGAGGTATGGGGTTTCTCAATTTAGAAACACGTTTAATACACCTTTTAGGCAGAGCAGTAGAGCTGGGGCCTGGGCTCAGATGGCGCAGCGAGCTGTGCAGGACACGGCTGTCCCCAGGTCCCCTGGTCCTGACCAGGAAAGCCCTGTGTGAAGTGGAAAGGCACTGTCACTAGAGGGCAGCCAGCATTAAAAAGTTAGCACTGCTACTCTACCTGCACCGGGAAAAAACCCAAACCAAACAAAAAGGCTGAATAAATGCCAAGAAAAGGACGCTTCCAAACGAGTCACTTCAGGGATTGAGTCTGGTCAAAAGAAGCACAGTAGCTGCTCCCCAGGAGAGCTAATGTCTGAGGAGGGCATAGCTGAGAGTAAGTTCATACTCCTTAAATGTCCACACGTGCATGTGCCCCTACCAAAGCTTCTTTTCCTTTTCCTGGTACAAGTTGCAGAGCCTGATGGCTTGTGACAGTTTAGCTGTGCTCATAATGTAAGCATATGTTATATGTGGACAGATGTTTAATTCTTCTCAGTGTGGCATCACAATGGCCTGACATTTGCTTGAGACTGTTTCAGGTGGATGTGGCTGGGAAACTGATGCCCAAATGAGACTGTTTGGTTGAGTTTGCCTAAGATATGTAGAAGACAGCTGGAAGTCCCAATGTTTGTTTCAGCTTCTGGAAGAATTTGCAATGAATGGGCAGGTCTCCAAGAAGTAATTATCTCTTGGTTCAAAGGAGGACTCCTTTCAATGAGAATCCAAAGTAAGCTTCTGGTTCCACTATGTTACCTATTTTTAATTTTTTTTTCGTTGTGTGTGTGTAAATCCTTCAGAACAACTGACCAAATGCAGTTCCCTCCAGGAGCAATGTACATCAATCTGAACAGTGGGAAGTCTCTCAGTGAGAGAGAAGCTTTGAATTGTTTGCATATGTGCTGCTCAACAAGGTCAAAAGTTGCTGAAAGTTTTCTCTGTGCAATAAAAATTTACTTATGTCTATATTAGACAATCATTCCCTGACTGAACTCTGTTAATGGTCTTTGAGCATAAAACCAATTTGCAACGCTTGGGAGCATTACAGGTCAGCACAGAGTACACAAACCTCTGTCCTGAGTTACTTTTTTGGCTGTTGGCCTGAACTTCAGTTAAGCATCAGCTGGGCTGGACACATTGCTTGTATTCATGTATTTATGGGCAGATCACAAAAATAATTTCAAGTGTTGGCAGGCATGTACGTCCCTCCTGTCATGCTTAGTCTTTCTCCACTTGATCAGCAGCTCTTCCATGTATGACAAATGCAGTTCTGTCCTTCCTTTCCCAGCCTTCAGCTAGGAGCCTCCTCTAACTTTTTATGCTTGTGTATCCATGCTTCTGTCTCTCCACCTCAAAAGTATTGTCCTGCCCTCTGTAGTGTTTGCTGTCTGTGTGTGGTCTGCCAGTAATTGCCAACCACATACCTCTCTGGACCTTTACCTTGTGGTTCATCTGGTCTTTGAGATTTGTTTTTGAGCCCCATACCCATCTCACTAGGGCTTTGAGGGGGCACCATCTACCCATTCTGAGTTGGTCTTCCTGAAGCTTTGGGACAACTGAACTCTCTCAATTTAAGAAAGATGTTGAAATATTTGAATGTGTCCAGAGAAAGGCAACAAGGGTGGTGAGAGGTGTGGCACAAACTCTATGAGGAGTGGCTGAGGGAGCTGGGGTGGTTCAGCCTGGAGAAGAGGAGGCTCAGGAGGGTTCTTATTGCTACCTACATCTACCTGAAAGGAGGTCATGGCCAGATGGGGGTTGGTCTCTTTTCTCAGGCAACCAGTGACAGAATGAGGGACACAGTCTCAAACTGCACCAGGAGAGGTTTAGGCTGGATGTTAGGAAGAAGATTCTGCAGAGTGATTGGCATTGGAATGGGCTGCCTGGGGAGGTGGTGGAGTCACCGTCCCTGGATGTATTTTTTAAAAAATAGGCTGAATGTGGTACTTAGTGCCATGATTTAGTCGATTAGATAATGTTGAGTAATAGGTTGGACTTGATGATCTTGAAGGTCTTTTCCAACCTGACTGATTCTGTAATTCTGGATTTGAGAAAACCATTCCTGGACCCAGTATTCAATTGGGTAGTGCTAAGAAAATGCTCAAGATTTTCTGGAATTGTGGCAAGGGAGTTCTTGGAACCCAGGCAGTTAAAGGAAAAGCCCTTATGACCTTTGTGACATCACTTAGCTATGTGGTGGGTGTGATCTTAGTTCAGTGCTTGTGTGTTATGGTTTAATCCCAGCCAGAAACTAAGCCCCACGCAGTTGATCTTTGGCTACTCCCACAGCAGAATGGGGGAGAGAACTGGAAGAGTAAAACTGAGAAAATTAATCGGTTGAGGTAAAGAACACTTTACTGTGTAAAGCAACCTCCTCACACACAAACAAAGCAAAATGAGGAATTAATTCACCACATCCCACTGGCAGGCAGGTACTCAGCCATTCCCAGGAAAGCAGGGCTCCATCATGTGTAATGGTTACTTGGGAAGACAAACACCATGAGTGTTCCTCTCTCTTCTTCCTCTTCCCAGCTTTCTATGCTGTGTGTGATATCATATGGTATGGAATAGCCCTTTAGCCAACTGGGGTCAGCTGTCCTGACTGCACTGCCAGCCTACTTGCCAGTGGGGTCATGTGAGGAGTGGAAAAGGCCTTGACCCTGTGTAAGCACTGCTCAGCAGTAACTAAAACATACCTGGGCTATGGATACTGTTTTCAGCACAGATCCAAAATGTATACTAGTTACTAGGGATAAAAATTATGTTGGCCAAACCCAGCGCTTTCCTGGCCTTCTTTTGGCTCCCGACTCTACAGAAGGTTCTCCTGAAAGACCCAATGCTGTAGAACCAATAGGGTTTTGTTATCGGAGGGTTTTGTTCTCTGCTCTGAAATGGAGCAGGAAGGACGAACCAGCCTCTTTCTGCGCTTAGGTGGCGCTAAACCCTCAGGAACGCACTTTCGGAGTGCTTTGTGCTGCCCCCGGGGATGCTGCTACCCTACCGGGGCTTGCGGCCGCTCCTTCGGGGTCCTAGGCTCGACCCTTTGCCTGCTGCTGATCTCTCAGCCTGGGGAGCAGCGAGTCTGGACTCATTGACCTCTGTGGTTGATGCAGGTGGCAAGCAGAGGCGGAGCTGGCAGTGCTGTGGATTTCAGTGTAACGTTTGGCTGCGATTCACGCAGCTGGGAGCTTACCCACCCGTGTACTGTCCTTACTGCTGTGCTTCCTACTCCAAGTCACTGTACCCAGCTACCAAAATATTCAGTGGCACAGTGAGTTCCCACATACATGATGTGTGCTGGCACTGCGGGCCACGCGTGGATTAAGGGTGGCTACCACTCTGAGGAAGCCTGCAAGCATGAGGCTGCAGGCGGGCTCAGCGTGCTGCGGGGAGAGCAGCTCATTCGCTTCCTGCCAAGCATGGCATACTCGCAGACACTTCGGTTTTGCACCGTGGGGTCTGTTTTCTCATTAACAGCTCTTCTGCAGGACTACACTTTAGTACTCTACAAAATGCTGTTGACTATGCCAAGTTTAGTACCTTGAGACTGTTCTGTATGTGATGGCCTTAGGGGGATTTTTTTTTTTTTTTAACTGATAAATGAACAACCTTTATGTGGATTTATCCCAAAGGGGATGATGGAGAATGTGTTGCATTTCCTCTGCTATGCACAGTGCTGCTTCAGATCAGCCCAGAGCTTTGAGCATGTGGTATTTCTTCCTGTGGCTGCACTGAGCTGTAAGGCTCAGGAAAAACTGATGCTTGGTAGTGATGCGTTTTTGCATATCTAGATTAATTGTGGTTCAGATGTTTGCTGGCAGGTGCCTTTGCATTGCTCTGGGACAAACGCACAATGCCCTGTGGGCTGGTTCACTCAGTGACAGACCTTCACCGGGCTCAGGAGTTCATGATGAGGAGTGGGGCACACAACACAGTGGCAGCTTGCTGGAACTCAGCTGTGGCTTAGCAGCCTGGTAACCAAAGATGTGAGATTTTTCCTTTTAGAGTGGAATAACTTGAGAGACTGATGCACTTGATTCTTCTGACTCTGAAATGCAGGTTACAGAGTTTGTTCATAAAGCTTTTTTCCCTTTTACTTTTTCTCTCCTTGCACCCTGTAATGCATCTCAGCCTTTGTAACAGCCTTTGTTTTCCCAGCATTGCTCTGCCTGCAAACCCCATCACTGTGGGCTGTATCCTTAGGTTAAATACCTGTGCAATTCTCCCCTCCACAAATTGCTCTGACTTCTCCTGCAACTACTTCTACAATTACAAAATGAAATGAACCTAAAAATCTATATTCTTTTCAGAATGTGGAGAAATGCATTAGGACCCAGACAAAGTAACTATAGCCCTGCAGAGACATGAGAATGCCCTCATGTTTGTATTCCCATTATGTCGCCCTGTTACACCCCTATTTGGGGCTCCTTGCTGGGGTCAAGCATCTTATCTTCTCTGCTGGCTGCTACACGTACCTAAAAAGGAGCACCCATATGCCCTGACTAGAAAGGACTCATTTTCAGAGTTTGGCATTCAAATAGAACAGTTATAAATGTCTGCTCCTGCCTTGAACTGAAACATAAATGTTTATAACTTCTGTTACTCTCTCTTGACAGCTTTCCCATTAATTTAATACCCAGAAACCCTTTCATTTCTGCCTTCATCTGGGTACCAGTGTGAAGCCTGTTAAAGCTGCAGACTTTTCCCCCCACCTATCAAGGACAGAAGCTCTAGTTTTACAGTCCTGCCCTCAATTTGCAGAGGTGAAGTTTCTCATCTCTGTGCACCAAGTCTTCTGGCGAGATCACTCTTCTGGGTCTGAGAGCCCCTCAAGGGAGTATGTACTGGTGGTTCCTGGGATGCAGATACAAACCCTGCAATGGGGAGCAAGATGAAAGGAGAGTTGGAAAGAATGAGAAGCTTTAGATCCTAAAATGATGCTAAAATTCACTCAACCCTCTATTGTCTCTATTTCTGGGTCTCTGATAAAACTTAAATTAAATTCTAAATAATGTGTGATATTTCAGCAAGGAAAAGCAAGACAAAGAGGCTATTTAAAGCTACCATCTTTCCAGGGCTTGGCTCACAGGCTTGACTTCTTTTGTGCCATTGTGTCTATGGAAAACACATGCAAGACACTAGCAAAATACAATGTGCACTTCTGAGTACAAATTTAGAACATGTGCAAAGGTCAGATGGTGGTGCATGCTTGGTTTTGGGGAGAATGAGGCTTTGGGCTGCTGCAAGTCAACACGGATCTGTGTACTGCAAGGAGGAACATTGCAAATGGCCAGTGGGAGAGTACTTGGATGCAGCTTACACAATAGAGAAAGCCTATAGAATAGAACACCCTGTGTGGCCCACTACTGGGTGCTCTTTTTTTTGGTCTGAAGTTGAGGCATTTTGTTCCACACTCTGTGTCTTGCTGCTTGAAACTTGGATGAATCTCTTGCCCTGCAAGTACCCTTCACTGTCCTTGGTTGTATAATGAGGCTGGGAGTAGATCCGTAAAATATTTTGAGATCCATAAATACAAAAGCAAAGTGTCACAACATCTGCCCTGCTTGAAAGCAGATACAAAACTATCACTGAGGCTGCTATCCTGCAACATCTTTGTTCTGGCAATGGGATGAATACAGTAAAAGGACTTGCTAGAGACTCTGCTGTAAGGAACTGGCTGTTGCAGGTTGAGAGGACAGGTCATGGGAGGAAGGCTGGAAATTCCCCAGGAGGAAAGGAAAGCACAGAGCTGGAGGTTATAGGTAGCAGAGTTGTGCTGCACTGCTAGGAGGGGAAGAACCTGCCTGAATGCTGGACCTGCACAAGACTGAGATAGCCTGTTGCAAGGTGAAGTGACAGCCTGAAAATTGATTTTGGACTCCTGAAGAAGTCCATAAAAAATAATCCAAATAATTTTGCTGATTAGCTGGGGCATTTTTTTGGGGGGGTTTTTTGTTGAGTTTTTTTTGTTACTGGGTTTGGGTGGAGCTTTTTTGGGGTTGCAGGTACAGGTACGTGTGCCACAGTGCTTTTCTAAGACAGAAGTGTATGTGTATTTAAGAACTCACGAGAGAACCTCAGTGCTGTGAAAAGTAGCTCTTAAATGTCCCTGAAGAGTGAAACTCTAGACTAGCAAAACCGAGAGGCAGAATGTGGACAAGAGGGTTGCTTAAGGTGTTGGGGAGAAGTCCATGGTGCTTGTGTGCAGGGCCATGAGGCTGCATTCCCAGTAAGAAGGGATGCTAGAGAAGATCTAAAAATCAGCAACAAGATCAGGAAAGCTGGAGATGGGAATGATGTGCAGTATACCCCAGATCACTGTGGTTGCTTCAAATGTTGCATTTTCAGGGCACAAGACTCATCCCAAGCTCTCAATCAAGGATTATATTGCTTAACATGATAAAATCTACAATTGTGAAGTTGTCCTACTGTCTTGATTATGTGAAGGGGAAATTAAGGATTGAGATACTATAATTTATCTGTAGTAGTTTTCTAGGACCTCTTGTGTTTGGAGGGTTTCTATTTACCTGGTTGCAACAATCCTCTAAAGCCTGGGAGAGTTCAGGAGTCCTGGATAGGATCCCTGCTGTCATCTCTGAACTGAGCTGCTTTCCCAGTGCCTAGGGGTATAAAAACATTACATAGGTTTTAAAACCTTATCTGTGCCTCCTTTGGCGTTGTGATGTCTTTTTGGCCTTGTTAAAGTAATCTTCGGCAAGGATTTATCTATTTTTCATCTGTCAAAGAGAAGTTATTTATTGAACTTTTTTTTTTAAAGAAATTTTTCATGCTGAATTAATTTGTTCTCTGTCAAACCTGTTTTGTTTTTCACTTGAGCTCTACGAGTGGGAGAATCCAACTCCCAGAAATGTGTGTGCATCTTTTCTCCTGTGTGCGGCACTCCCGCGACAATAAATCTAAACCTTCATCCTGCAAAACCCTCTGAAGAAACGCAGCCCTCCATGTCTCAAGCACACCCAGCAGGGATGGCTCAGGACCCCAGCTCAGTGATGAGTTGAGAGCAGCCTGGTTCTCCGTTTGAGCCATACATGGTCTTGACAGATGAGCGAGGAAAGGAATGGCCTTGACACCTTCCATTTGGGCAGGAAAAAACACTTTTGTTTTGGCAGATATGGAATCCTTCCTTCCCTCTCCTGTCTGCTCATGCCTTGCAGAGGGGAGCTGAAGGCAGTAGGATGCTGTAGGGGCAGGAGCTGGGGTAATGTTTTGTCTCTTGGGAAATGAGTGCATATTGCAAACTGGTAAATCAGGTTGGTCAGAGCCTGTGAACTGCTACTCTTTTGTACCTGTAAATTTCCAAATTCTAATGGGGCTGGGACAAACAAATCTCTTAAAGACAATGCAGTAACAATAACTCCAGTATTTCCTGCTGTGGGCTGTGACCTGAGGTTTTGCCTGGTCCCTGTCCCTTGGGAATGGCTTGGATTGTCACAGCTACCCCTGACAACTTTGGGTTGAGCCCCAGGGGTTTGGAGGGCGCTGGTGAGGGGATACACAGCACAACTCATCAGAGATAAACTAGACTCTTATTCTGTCTGAGGATTAGATAGCTGGATGCTGTTAGTCTCACCATTATGAACAGTGTATTCAACAGGGATTTAAAGATGCTTCAGGCCTCCTACTGATACTAGGGATGTGAACTCCAGGTTTACTTCATATCCATACCTGCCTGTGCTCAAAAAAAGGTAGGGGAAAGCATCCGTGCCGTAAGTGTGTCAGGATCAGGACAAGACCTGTGCCATGAAGCTGCTGAAGTTTGCAGATGGCAGGAGGAAAGTGGGCAGAGGGAGCAACCTGGGCCATGGAGATGGCTGAGGAGTGCAAGGAGAAGAGTTCCCTCACTTTTCTTCTTCCCCTTACACTGATGTAGAGAAATGAATGCAGCCCAAGCTGTCCTGGCCCTGCTGGTGGGCCATGGTGTGGTGAGTGCCCTGTGGGGCTTTTCCTCATCCCCATCTGCATGTTTTTGTAGTCTTTGGGTGCTCTATGCTGGGTCTGTCATGCTGACAGCATCAAGTAGGAGTGGGAAGGTCCTTGGGCATTAGCTATTGAGAACACCTGGGGTGGGAGCTGGGGGTGAACAGGGCAGAGGAGATGTAGAATAGAAAGAAGATGAAGTTGTTTTGTTATGCTGCCTTGTTCTCTCTATTTTTGTAACTAACCTTTTGATTCTCAAAGCAATAAAAAAATACTCTTCAGAAAATATTGCAGGGTGCTTCTTTGTGTGGTTTGACGAAGCTGTTCCTCATAAACCAGTGGCTTCTGCGTAAACACAGCCACAGCAGGCAAAATTATCTGATCTTTTGTAGATGTCAAATATCTTCACTCCCCCACTAATATATAATTGGGGAGGGCCAGCCCTGAAAGATTGTGTGCCTTGCTCTGCCAACGACCCTACTGCATCTCTCCCTGGTGATTGCCTCTTTGAGGGGAGAAGATTGTGTGGACCCTGAGCCAGTTTGCTGTTGGATGCCTGGGCTGGGTGGTCATCAGATCCAATGATGGGAAACATCAGATTTGCTCTAGGGAGTCCCAGGCTGAACATTAGGCTGGCCCAGGACGTTGAAAGAGCAAGAGAGGGACACCAAGGGAAATCCCCTGGGCTGTGCCTAGGCATGTTCTCAGGACTAGAAATGTGCAGCCAGACATGGGTATCGCTGGCTTCTCTCTGCATTTTTAGTTGCTACTCTGTGCTTGAGCCTCCCAGCAGGGCTTGGGATGGCAGCAGAAGCTCTTTGGTGGCTAATTGCCGTGTTTCTGCCCCCTTGTCACCTCCTGTCAATGCTGACACACTAAATTCAGTATCTGCTGGAGATAAGTGGAACCTCCTTTCCACCCCTGTGGACAGGGTCTGTGAGCTTCAGTGACATTTTTTTTCCCCCCTACCTGATTAAATGAACAAAAATTCCATGTCCTTTGATGGCTCTGATAAGCTGGAGGCTCCAGATACGGCACAACACAATCTGCCCATTATGGGCTTTTGTTTATTAAAAAAAAAAA
>VWZE01023433.1:0-57608 GCA_013396675.1 Eubucco bourcierii | reverse complement strand
GATTATGCAAAAAAAAAAAAAAAAAATTCTATAAACGTGCCAGAAGCATAATTGGTGCCAGTGGAAACCAAAAATGACCCTTTGCCTTCCCCCTCCACCCACCTTTTTCACAGCATAATAGTTTACTGGGAGAGAGGATTTTGCAGGCGCTGGTGGGCTGCTGCAAGGATCTTTTCTCATGGAACAGTACAGCTCTCTCCCAAATGTTAACAGTCTCTGATGCTTCAGGGCAGGGTGAACTGGACCTTGTTAGAATCCCAAGTGGAGCAGTGCACCCCTGGCTCTCAAATGGTCATTTGAATCCTTTTGAGAGTGTGGTAGAATCAGCAGCAACATGCCCTAGAAGCATTTATGAAAATCTCATTATCAGCATTTTTTATAATGCCAGCTGATCATGGTTTTCAGGTAATTGTGCTGCCTGTTCCCTTCAAGCTCGCCTCACTGATTGCTGGCCGTGGGGAACAATACCATGTTACCAGCTTTGTCTGGCTCTTCAGATGTGCCGAAGGACCTGTTGAACCTGGGCTACTGCTGAAAACAGATGGTCCATGGGTGTCTTTCCTGCCCTATTTGGGGCTGGTGGCCCCCATGTCCCAGCTCCTGAGGTGCAGTGTGGGCTCATCAGCCTTGGAAAGGGGAGAGAAGAGCCATCCCAGATAGCCTTTACCCACCTCAGTTGCTGCTGCCTCTTCTGAAAGACCTTTTTCTACCTGGTGTCTCTGTCCTGCTATCAGCTAATGCATGTTTAGCTCTTCTAACCCTTGTGATGAAGATATGACCACAACTGGTACAGCTCATGGTCTGAGCAAACTTTGCTGTCACTGGAAGTGAACTGGTTGGATGGGACCCATGTCAAGCCAAATGTCCCTTAATGCTATCATAAGAAAGGTGCAAACCAGCACTGGGATGACTGTTCTGGCTGGGCTGAGACTAAAGGTTTTGTTGTTTTTTTTTTGTGGGAGCCCTGTGGCAATGGTGCACTGAGTGGTGTATTTCATGGGAGGATTACTGGAATGAAACACAATGTGCTTTTGTGCAATTATATGGTGTCTTTTAAATCATTTCCTCTAATGAGTCTGTCCACACCCAAACAAAAATAAACATTTTGAAAGGCTGCAAAGATAAACACACAAAGCTTACCCTGAAACACAACCTTTCTCTCCCTCCTTACAGACACCTTTTCCATTCTCTGGACAGGATAAGCATCCAGGAAGGTTGAATTAAGATTTCCAGAATGAACTTTAAAAAAAAACAAACCAAAAACAACAACAACAAAAGAAGATTCTTGCATCCTTCATTTCACAGCCTTTTACTTTTTAATCAGTTACTTACTGTCTTGGAAAAGAAAGGGTGAGCTAGGGCCCATTCTGCCACCTGCTTGTTCTGCCTTTTTAAGGTGTTTTTCATAGAATCATAGAATGGTAAGGTTGGAAGGGACCTCAAGAATCATCTAGTTCCAACCCCCTGTCATAGGCAGGGACACCTCCCCCTAGTACAGGTTACTCAAGGCCTCGTCCAACCTTTCTTTTTTTTTTTTTTTTCTTGTTTTTCTTTCATCTCTTTCATGCTGTTATCTATGGGCACAGAAGGGGCTCCGATGCCTTGTTCCACATAGGGCATGTCACTGAACTGTTTTATTTCCAGGTTGCTCTCACCTATTTTTGCCATGAGTTGACCATCACTTGCCTAGACCCACAATCTGACTGTGCTTGTGGGTGATCAAATGTTATTTTTTTTTTTTTTTCTGCTACCCAACGGCTGCTGTTGTCTTGCTCCTCTGAAGTTTGCTCAGCTTTCCTTGGGAAGTAGTTTGGGGGAGAGAGAGAGAGAGGGGATTTTAACCCCTCTTCACTCTACCTGTTTTAACAGGCTGGTGAACCAGTGATCAACATGGAGAGTTGGGTTTTTAAGCTGAGGAAATTGCCCCACTTATTTCTCCTCTTTATGGCCTCCCTAACTCATTTGCCTCTTTGCCATTTCCTGGGACTATGCGGTTTCTGTAACAGCCTCCTGTGAAGGGTCTAGTCAAAGATAGCAGGACAATCTACCTGGGTAGACAATCAGTGCTCCTGCGTTGCCTCCTTTGTTCACCCGTTCCCTTTCCCTGGAGGGATGCCTCCAGGCTGTAGCCTGTCTCTACTCTGAACCCCAGATGGGAAAGTGCTCTGCTTTTAATTAGCATCTCAGTTAGTTTATCAGGCGTTGGCACCGTGCTGACTGTCTTGGCATTCCTGGGTGCACTTTTCCATAGAACTCTTGTTCTTGCTGTCTTCTACTGGTTTTTTGTTTGTTTGTTTGTTTGGGGTTTTTTGTTTTGTTTTTAGTTATCACAAAATGTTTCTTCCTCAAAAGATATTCCTGAGAAAGGCAGTGTTTGCTGAGCTGGGTGATGCATCTTTTTTACTTTTCCAACTATCCAAATCACCTCAGTTTTTCTTATGCCCAGCTCCAGATGGTGCCTGATCATTAATCCCAGAAATGTGCTGTGTAGGAAAAATATTGTCCTGTGACAGATAAGCTTGACTGACATCGAGAATTTAGTTCCTCTATAGTCTCCCTTTCTTCCTCAACTGCTGGAGATCGAGGTGACCCACAGAGTCATCGGAAATTGTCCTGCAAATTATATTCTGGTTTGACTTTGTTTTCAGCTATTTGTCAGCTGTAGTTTATGGTCATGCTCCAATGGCTTCAGTAAGACTATATTCTATATTTTAAATTTCATTTTTCTGCTACGCTGTGTGAAGGAAAAAAAATAATTTATTTTGTCTATTTACTTTTCCATGNTTTTTTTCCCTGGGAAATTGTATTTCAGTTGTTGCCAGTGATTTACTCTTGGTTATCTGGGCCGTTTCTCCTCTTTGATGGCAGAGCATTGCCTGGAGTTTTGTTTCAGAATTACTGTGACTCTCAGGACTATTAAATAGGAATGGAGCTGGAACAGGAGCTGTATCTCTGTCTCATGGCCTGTCTGCAGCTTCGGGGACACTGTGCCTTAGTGACTAACAAGTAATTTAACACAAGAGGGGGATGAGCAGCAAAGCTCAGGGTTGAGGAAGCCTGTGAGCAGAGTTTGGTTTCCTCTGTGATTGCAACCTGTGTGGCCATGACACAGACCCTACTCCACTGGTTGCACTGGGAGCTCAGATGCTCTTTGCCACTGGTCACTTTGCTGTTGACTGGCACTCAGACTGCTGGATGGTCTATATTTCTCTGGCATGGTACTAAGTTCTTTTCAGAAGGGCCTGAATACCATGAAGGATATTCTTTATTGTCTTTCCCAGAGGTTTTCCCAGGCACCTTTGCTCCCAGGGGATGAAAACAAGGATTAGATCCTGGATAAGACCTTGGTTAAACACTTAGCTCCATCAAAGGAAATATAAGGAGGTGAGGGGACTCCAGGGAGCCTATTTTATGAGGATTCCATGTAGTTTGCTCATTAGTATAACCTCACCAACCCAGAACTTATGCCAGAAACCCCTCCCTTGTATTTGGGCTTATGTTTCTCCCTCAGAGAGGCTCACTTGCCTCCATCTGACCTGTTGGTAGGCAAAAAACTGAGTCAAAAACCTCAGTAACATGAATTACTCCCAGTACACAAGCAAGGGGCCTTGGCAGAACTGATGCAGCCAGGCAGATGCAGTGTGTCTATGTGGTGTTAATGTATTTCTGGCAGAGGTTTGTCTTATCTAAGGAGTGGTGAATTTACAGCCTGTGGAAATCAAACTGCTGTGTATGTGCTTTGAACATTGGAGGGGAGAGAAAAGCTACATTGGCTTTTTGCTTGTGATTTCATTGGCAATGCAGGAAGCTTGCAGCTGATGGAGAATGTCTTGGCTGTTGACCCTGGAGCAGGGTGGGGGGATTCAAGCACAGCCTTCTTATTTCATCTTTATGGTAGTGACTCACTTGACACTTGACTTTATTCTTTAATTGTGATGTTTTAACATGAAATTTTGCAGATGGAGAACCGATTATAACGGAGCAAGGTCATTTTGCTCAATTGGTGTGAAGAGATCTGCCCCAGGGTTTGGCAGTCTCTAGTCCTTGTCAGATTTCTGTGCTAGCCTTTCCCCAACTTCAGATCTGATCCTGGTGCTGGTGAAAGCAATGGAAATACTGTCTCATGAGGTGGATTCTCTAGATCAAAGTACAGAACAAGCCTGTTTATTTTCTCTACCTGAAGACATCATCCTTCTATTGCTGGCTAAAGCTGACATAGCACTTGGCTGCTGAGGTGGTGCTTGGCATACTGCCTGGTGTGTTTCAGCCAGGTAAAGGAGATGGTGGCTGAGAGTGTCCAGTGGCCTCACTGGAGTACATAACCTTGACCAAAGTCATCTGCATCTCTGTGTCTCCACATTTGCCAGCTATTAATGGGAATGCCAATGATCTTGCCAGTGGTTTATGATGCATGTTGAAAGTGCTCCGAGATCTGCTGGGAAATAATGTTTGCAGGAATATTTACAGCATTTTGGTTCAGAGGGGCACTTAGTGCTCAGTCTGGCCTCTTGCTTGATGCAAGCCTTAGTTTTCCTCTCTGGCTTCTACATTATGCAGCATTTCTCCTTGACTCAAAGTTTTGGTAGGGAGAAAGGCATCTGTGGTGTAAGAAGGATGCCACAAACATTTTCCAAGGTCCAAAGCTGTCAAAAAAGATACTTATGGTAGACAAAAAAGTGATGTTGTAAAACAAGCAGTGGGTGTTTATTTACATTTTAATATTTTCAAAAATGGTCTCTGTAGGGCTAGCATCTTCACTGCTATCACCAAATCCACTGACTGCAGGACTGGGCTCAACATCTGATTCCATTCCTGATGAATCATCATTTCCACTACTTGATTTTTTTTTTTTTTAATATAATTGCTTTTGCTAACCCTCAGCTGCATTAGCATTTGCTTAGTGCTCACCATTCCCTTCATCCATAGGTTTAAGTCATGAGGTGTCAGTATCCTGCTTGTGTCTCTTGTGGTACTAAGTGGAGCTGTAAACATAGGAGAGGATGATCTCTGGCTGGTGTAAATCATCAAAGCTATGTTGATATGAGTGAATCTATAGCAACTTACACCAGCCATGGAAATCCCCTCAGAATATTTCATCCCTGCTGGCTGGAGGCAATGGCCTTACTCAAACATACCTGACATAAGCAAGACATACAGCTGAGCAATTCTCTGCTGCTTTGGGTTGGTCTGTAAGGTTTACCATAAAAGAAAATTATTTTGGACTTCTATGCTTATTCCCACATAAAGTGAGGTGTTGCACAAGGTCTGTCTATCCACTTGGACTGGTTAAACTGGCATCCTGAGGCAGATGCTGCCTGGCAGCATGGGCTGCATACTTCTGATGGAAAGGATTGCCAGTCTAAATGAAGTTTAGCTCTTTAAAAGATGAAAGGTTTCCTTACATATAACCAGAAACAGAGTTCAGATCTGTAATTCTTACTTGTTCCGGCACTGATTCCATTTGTGCTCCTTGCAGTTGGTTAAGGCAGAGGATTTCTTTGCATTGTGCTGCATTAACCAAATGTTGCTGTGTCCCAAGAGTAAATGCTGCAGGAAGAAAAGTCACCTTTTTGTCAGGATGAAAGGAACTGATCCCTTCTGAACTTAAACTGAATTTGTAAAACATCCTCACCCCAATGTGTGTCACTGAAACCCTTCAAAATGGTGTCAGTTATAGACAACTTTATTTCACTCAATTCTCAATGGAATAGGAGGAGAATGGGGATCAGGAGAACTTATTGAATGGAAAAGGATGAGAATCTTTTTAAAAACAAAAAGGAAGCAATCACTGCTTCTCAGAAGCAACTACAAACAATGGAGGTGAATGTAAAACCCAAGAGAGAAAATCATCATCTGTGAATCATTCTCCTGCACATGCTGCTGAGCTCCTACAGCTTCCCAGCCTTGCAACCTGCTGCCTGCTAGCACCAGGTGCATCGTTTCCCCTCTGGCCTCTGCGGCTCCATTTATGTGTGTGCCTGAGTGTTTCTCGTGCCACTTTCTTTCATTCAGGAGAAACGTTGCCAATGGGCAAATGCTAATCCATCTTGACAGCTCTGCCCATCTTCCTGCTTTGGTCTGGCATCCAGCAAACAGCTTGATTAAGGTCCCCAGGGCTTTATTAGTGCAGCTTTTTGCCAGCAGATTAATCAACAGGTTGTATGTGTTTAACTCTTTGCTGGTGCTGGCTGGTGAATGCTCTGTTGTTGTGGGGATTCAATCAAGTCTTTTGAACTGGCTTTTAGATATGGTGCAGGAGAAATAATCATAGAATTATAGAATGGTAAGGTTGGAAGGGACATCAGAGATCCTTCAGTTCCAACCCCCTGCCATAGGCAGGGGCACCTCTCACTAGTAGAGGTTACTCAAGGCCTCGTCCAACCTGGCCTTGAGCACCTCCAGGGAGGGAGCAGCCACAACCTCCCTGGGCAACCTGTTCCAGTGGCTCACCACCCTCACTGGAAAGAACTTCCTCCTAACACCCAGTCTAAATCTCCCCTCTGCCAGTTTAAACCCATTGCTCCTAGTCCTGTCATTGCAAGACCTTGTAAAAACAACCTGAAGTGGTGTTACAGTCTTGATTTCTTGGGGCAGAAGGTGAAGAGAGATCTTGGGCTCTGCAGGTGCTGCTAATCCAGCTCCCTATCTTTACCAGCAATTTTAGACTTTCACTTCATTTCTCTTGGTCCTTCACCTGCCCCTGGCAAAACATGTATTATTCATACAGAGGACAGCCAGATGAAACCTGTACTTTGCTTAATTATCCATAAGAACTTGGATATAGATACCTTCTGGTCCCCTCTAAAGTGGGAGTGCATACAGGAATGGGATGCCCTTGCTGTTCTGAGGTTCATTGTGGAGCATGTGTGTAAGCTACCTGTGTGTTGCATTTGGCAGTGTTGTCTTTCAGGCTTTGGGCTTATTCTTCAGCTGTCTGGTTTTGACATACTAGTATCAAGGAAAAAAATAACTATGTTGTTGCTCTGGTTTCTGCTTGAGCTTTGATAATCAGCAGGAGATTCTGGGAGAGCACACTTAGTATTTTGGGTGGCTGTACAGATACCAGAGTGGAGATGGCTGATGGCAGGAGAGTTGGATCTTTAGGTGATCTTTAAGCTTCGTTCCGACCCAAGCCATTCTATGATTACTATTTCAAAGATCGCAGGATTTCTATCTTCCTTCTTCCATGTACATGTTGAGACCCAGCTCTTTATCTCCATTTTCTGTTTCTGTGTATGACCTCTCATCTCCCAGTTGGTGCATCATACTGGTGTGCACACTCCTGGACTTTAGCACTGCTTGTCTCTGATGGACAGGACAGATACTGACCATGCTCCCACACGGTGTGACCCCTGTGGGGGTCAGCACACTGCAGATGGAGTTCTATTTGATCTGATCTGGACTTCACCCCACAGTGAACAATGGTGAGAACAGGCTGAGCCTTGTAGCTTGCATCAATTATTTTTAGCAACAATTAAAGATAAAATAAGAATGTGCCTGTGTGGCAGTTGTCTCCTGTCTCAGCAGGAGGAGAGCAGCCAGCAGAAGGAGAGCTGCCCAGGTCCATTGCTCTGTGCATGTTCCCCAGGAAGGATGTGTTTTCTGCAGCCTACTCCAGTTGGAGGATAGCCTTGTGCTGTGGGGAATTTGCCAGTCTCTGTCTTCAGCAGCTGGCCAACATCTGTCTTCTGGATGATGTAGAAACTCTCACAACTTGATAATAATTTTCCTCTCTGTTTTACCAGAAGGTTTAAAACCGAATCTTTGTCTTCCATTTGACATTGTTACATCCAAGTGAGAGCAGTTTGTTTGACTCTGTGTGCCAGTGAGGAGTATGAGAGGCAGAGAGGGCAGATGTGGACTGCCCTAAGGGTCTGCAGATGGTGGTTATCTCTGTACCTTTGTTGGGAGCTCCTTTCTGACCCTTCCATGAGCTCCTGATATTCCTGGTGCTGTCTCACAGCTGAGAGCTCTTGCCTGCCCAGGACTCAAGCCTTTGTCTGGGGTCACAGATGGTCTGTGCACTTTTTCTGTAGGGCTTTCCCTCCCACCATCTTCTCTCTTCTCTGACCAACCTTGGACTGTCTTGTGTGGAGCTCAGTGCAGATGCTGATTCTTCATCCTTATTTCCACACTGGTGGTGGCAATTCTGTGATAGCCTGTGATGATGAGGGCAAAGCTACTTCCAGGGACAAGCTGGAGAGTTGAAGACTTGTGACTTAGTGCTTTGTGGCCTCCAGATCCATCTATGTATCCTGTGATTGCACCAGGGGCTGAAGCAACAGCTGGAAAACAAAACATTGAACACTTCTGTTTTCCTTTGCCCACGATCTGGCTCTTCACTGCTTGCAATGTTAACCAGTTAAGGTAACCCACTTGGGGAAGAAGGGCTATTGATCAAAGTGGCAGTGGTTCCTGTCTCTGAGCGATGCAAATTAATTTGCAAAACCCTGGGGACAGGAAGAGTGAGGCGCCAAGTTTGGATCCTCAGCATCTGTGGGTGAAGCAACCTGTGAAAAGCAAGAGGCAAGCTTGTAGATACCTGTACCCCCAGTAAGAACTCCTTGGCAGGAGGCTGAAACACCTGCAGATGCCATGTGTCTGAGCAGGAGATCACCCATGTCGCTACCTGATACCTTTCCAGGTATCAGCAGAAAAACATACACAGAGAAACTGCTGTTTAAAATGCTATATCAGTTAACATGTTCTTATGGGGAGGCTCTTTGTGGTAGACAGAGGGGAAAGTAACATTTCTGAGGGGAAATTTTGAGCCAAATGGCTTCTGACCACCGTAGTCTTGAGGATATAGGGGGTCTTAGGGCAGTATTGCTGGAGTGGGTACCAGTAGAGCTGAAAAAGTTGCGATGTCCACAAGTCTTGTTAACCCAGTTGAGGTGATTGTCTTTATAGTGCAAAGATGAAATTCCACCTCTGTCCATCACTCAGGACATTCATGTTTCTCTATCACTGAAGGCACACATGCTCCATCTCTTCTCCCAGTCCCCCTCTGCCAGCAGGGAGTGACAAAACAACAACTGCAAACCTGTAAGCTATAGGGGTTTGGGAGGGGGAAAGGGAGCAATGCATCAGCTCTGTGTTTTGCATCATGCCAAATGCAGCACAGCTGGCTGGGGCTCATCCCTGAACCCCAGGTCTGTCACATCCCCAGCAACTCCTGCTCCTAGTAACTGGTGGCCTTTGCATGGCAGCGTGACAGCATGGTGGCAGCTGTGACGCATCCATCAGCCGTGCCTGCTGCCGAGCACTCGTTTCCGTTGCCAGGC
Source organism: Eubucco bourcierii (assembly GCA_013396675.1). Classification (NCBI taxonomy): domain Eukaryota; kingdom Metazoa; phylum Chordata; class Aves; order Piciformes; family Ramphastidae; genus Eubucco; species Eubucco bourcierii. The sequence continues at coordinate 48,324 of VWZE01023433.1, read as the reverse complement.
AAAAAGGAGTGACCTTTTCAGAGAGGAGGAGGAGATGGTGCAGAGAGCAATGGGTGGGTGGGAGGCGGTGGCAGCCTTGGATGGGGCTTCTGGGATATGCTGTGCAGGGGGTTTATGTTGGGCTGGGGTTGCCAGTCCCTCCCCACTTTGCTTGATTTCGTAGGTGCAGAAAGCCCCATCCCCACCTGCCTGCTTGCATCAGGAGGAAGCCTTGCTCGTGGGGCCTGCCTTCTCTGTGGGATGCGATGCCTGAATTACAGGAGGAAGTATCAGAATGGTGTTTGGCAAAATGCTATTTATGGGCTGCTACAGATCTGACTGTATTGCCTTTGGTGTAGGAAATTTCAGGGCACTACAACCTCTCTCCCCCTGCTCATTCTGACCTGAGCCATAGAGCAGTGGGCACTAGCAGTGGGGTTTGGGTCCTGTGCACTGTGCTGTGGTTCATGCATGAAGATATCATAACAGGTTTTCCTGTGACTCTGAGACCTGGACACTGCATTGCTCTCTGCGTGCTGATTCTGAAGTAAAAAACCTCAGGTGGCTTCTCTGGAAATGTTTTCCAGGTGTTTTGAGGCCAACATGAATGGGGAAATGATTATGACCCTTTAAGTCAGGACTGGTACAAGTGACACCATCACTCCAGTGAGACAGAGCCCTGCACCAAGGTGTGATGTGAAACAGTACCAGACATAACCTGAAATGACTTAACAAGCTGCAGAAGTTTTTAAATGCATGTGTCATTTAAGAAAAAAAAAAAAAAGAAAAAGAAAAAAATTAAATTTCCTCTGACATTTCATAGACTTCATCACTCAATGTGAAGCCAAGTTCCATGTGAGTGTGTGCGGTAGGATTGTTTTTAAATTTTATTTTAAATACAGATGTCTGGAATAACTTTTTTGCACACACTGTAGGAGTGTAAAGGTTTCTAAGCAACATCATTTCATGCTGTTTGCATTAGAGAATGTAAAACAGGGTTCCTTTTTTTAAAAGTCTCTGCAGTGCAGGCATAATTACAGGATCCCATTATGCAGCATTGTGTCTAGGGTGAAGCCTGCCCTAATGGAATATTCTGTCTTGTGCTGAAGTCTTACCTGCTTTTTACCAAGACACTTAAGGACTTAATTGGCATCATTATAGTTGCCACCTCCTTCCTCAGCCCGGTGCACGAAGGGATAATTATCTGTCCATGCTTGTGCGTTTGCTTCCCATGGTTAACAGCACCACATGGAGGGAGTGTTTCATAGCTTGCTGCTGCTACCTTGAACAGGAAGAAGGGAATGGAGAAATAAAAGCATTTACTAGGAGCATAAATATATTCTTTGTTTACTTGGCCAGTGAGCTGGCCTGGTGTTTGGGGGATCCTTGTGGAGCTACTCCATGTAGTGCCTCATCACATGCTGCCCTGGCTGCCTTATCTGACTGGCCATGGCACAGAACAGTGCCAGGCAGCCTTTGTGCACAGTCCTGCAGGTGTGGGTTGCAGGGCACCCATAGGCATTCCATTCTCTGAAATTCAGAATCCCCAGGAAACAGCAGGAGCCGTGTGGTTGCAGCAAGTCAAGGTCTTGCATTCCCACATCCATGTGGTTGTGCTGCATGTGGGCAGTATCTTCTACTTCCCTGTGTATAGGTATGTCCATATGTGCCTGTGTGTGTATGCAGTTCCTACCTGCTGCCCTGGCTGGATAGGAGGTGTTGGCATTGCACTGAAAGCAAGCAAGTTTAATGGGTACAAGTGACAGGAGGTGGTGGGCTTGAGGGCACGGTGCTGCTGAGGGAAGCTGGAAAGCATCAAAATGCAGCTACAAAGCTCCTGTTAGCTGGATGGTTGGGTTTGACTCCTAATGTTCTGATGGTAAACATTTGCACTGAGCTGCCCAACGGAGTTTTATAAACATCTGGGGGCTTTTTGCATTTTATGAGATGAAGAGTGTTGGCTTTTGTACCTGAGACAGGGCCAAAGAAGTTTTTATTGCTGGTTAGGTAACTTCTCTGGCACGTTGTGCTAGAAGCTCTAGATATTATTAATGAGGTGTGTGTGCTGTGGTGCATGTGCTGTGTCGTGGGGCGGCTGCTGCTGCTGCACCCCCTGTGAGGATGCAGCTGTAACATTTTCCTACAAGCGTGCACCTCTCAGCCCCCTTCATCTCTTGTGTCCATTCTGTGCTGTACTTTCTACCTAGAATCATAGAATGGTAAGGTTGGAAGGGACCTCAAGGATCATCTAGTTCCAACCCCCTGCCATAGGCAGGGACACCTCCCACTAGTACAGGTTACTCAAGGCCTCATCCAATCTCTTCAGATACTGGAAGGCTACTATCAGGTCCCCTCGAAGCCTTCTCTTCTCCAGGCTGAAGAGCCCCAACTCCCTCAGCCTGCATTAGGTTATTGCTCCTCCAGCAAGTTTTCTCTAGAATTTTCCTAACGTCTTGCAAGGAGGGAGGTTTACCTGTAACCTCTGTGTTTTGTGCTTCTTGGTGTTGGTGGGAATGGGCAGTGTGAGAGCAGATAGAGAGTTGAGACCTGGCCTTGTGGGATGTGGCACTCCAGAGCTTGTAACTCAGCTCCATTCAGAGCAGCTCCTTGAAGGCTTATGGCCTCATCTCTTGTGGCACATAAAAACAAGAAGGAGCTGTGATGCCAGTGAGATTTCTATGTTTCCCTTGACTGACTTTGGAGTTCTGAACACCACCTGCTTGCTCCTTGCTCCAGCAAATTATATCTGGCCCGGGCTGATGCAAGGAAGTTGTCCATGTTGATAAGCAGCCTTCAGGTCCCAGTGATACTACTGGGTTTTGTCATCTCCTTTTCTGTTTTGCTTATCCAGGATGACTCTCTTGCATTGTCCACTCCTAATGAGGACTGCTACAGTGATGCAGAACCTGTTATTTTTTACAAGAACCGTTTAGCTTCTTCTCTGGCTCTTCCAGGCTCTGCCCTCAAGGAGCTCTGTGTGATTCTTGCTCAGATAGCTGGGAATGGCTCCTCAGGCCTCCCACCCTGTTGCACACAGCAGTGCTTGACATAGCATGTCCAACAGGCGAAGGCACAGGCAGTCTGGGGCCCCCAGCACAAAGCCATCCAAGCTACAGCTGTCCTTTGTGCTTCCCGTGCTGGAGGTTTGGGGAAGCGCTCATTCAGTTTAGCTTCATAAACACTGCAAATGGTGCCAGATGGGGCTTTATAGGCTCACATCCTCTGCCCTGTGCTCTGTGTATTTTAAACAAACCTGGGAGGGTCCGGGCTGGATTCTTGTTTGTTCTTGAAGGAATTGATGCGGGCTTCAGAGTCCTCATCCATCCATCTTCCATATGGAGATAAAAAGTTTTGGCTGAACACTGCTAAATGTGCCGTCATCTATCACAGCGGAGGCGGGATTGTGTCAAGGAAAAATAATCCACCATCAGGCTCAAAAGAAGAAGTAGGGGGAAAAAAAAGAGGAAAGAAATAAGATTTCCAGTGAAACGCATTGCTTTTAAAAATCCAATTCAGTCGTTGCCCAGTTTTTTTTTTTTTAAGGGGGGGTTTTGGACTTGCTTCACATGAAAGCCAACCTTTAAAGGTTACTTTTATCCCTCTTTAATGAGCTTTAGAAATGAGCCTGGTCTGCTACAGGGCAGAGGCCAGGGTATGGGACTGCATGTAGAGCTGATGCATCCCCTTTGGAGCAGCTATGTGAGCTGAACCACCAGCTCCTTAGCTGCCAAATTCTGTAGCCAGCAGCTTTCAGCAAGAAAAATGAAAGAGGATCATTGATGTGTATCTCTCCCCTTGCTGTGGTGGAAATCATATATGCTGCAGTGTGTGGGGGAGAGAGAATATACATTGCTGTGTATTTTTCTGAAACGTTCTGGATCGTGGGGTTTGCACCCTGGGGCCAGGTTTTCTGTAACCCTTCCTGTGCTGGGTGGGTGCTGAGCTCTTTGGAAATCTGTCCCAGTGAGAGCTCTTGGAAATCTGACCCCCATGGTGAGCATTACCTATCTGTGGACCTGGCCCTTGTCCTGCCCCTGTGGGTACAGGAAGCCCCATGCTGCCCGCCCAGGTGAAGCGCCAGGTGCTGGAGCCCCATGCTGCCCCTTCCCTGTGTGGCCTGAGGGTGTCTGAGCAGCTCTGCACTGAGGGACTGTCCCAGCCCCAATGAGCAGGAGTGTCTGAATCCTTAAAAGGGCTCTGCTATAGGGTAACATGAGGGAGAGATGGGGAGGGTGGCATGGAGTAAAGTTGCTTAGCAGTCCATGGGTGGGCTGTGAGAGGCACAAGTGGAGCTCTCCCCACTCCACCTGGCTGTGCGAGTTAATGGGGCTTAAAAGATGGAGAATCCGTAAGCAAGACTCTGGATTGAGCTCTTCCTACTTAATCGCAGGTAATCCTTTCTGTCCAGGCATCATGCATGAGCAGCTCCAGAGTACCCCAGCTCAGCTGGGAAACCTCCCAAACTGCAGTGCAGCCTTTCCAGTCTGAGGGCTGCTGCATTTTCTCACTCTGCTTCCTACGGCTGTGCTATTCAAATGTTTCTCTTGTTTTTCTTCTGATACATGTCACATTGCTTGAAGTTTTTAAGGGAGACCTGGCTGATGCAAAAAGAGCAGTGGCAGGGGGTAAATGAGTACATGCACAGAAATCCCAGTGCTCTTGTGCTTCAGTGTCTTGGTGTGAGTCCACCCTGGCTCCTCATGGAGCTGATGCTGAGGGACTGGGTGCCCTTGCTGAGATAAGTCTGTGCAAGGCAGCCATTATTGCAAGGTCTCCTGATTTTCAGCCTGTGCTTCCTCTAGGACATTTTACATCTGCTTGGTGTGGCTTTCAACCTGAGCATATTGGGAAGGTTGGCATGTCCCAGGCTAGCAGAGGAGGCAAGTAGTGTAATCAACCAAGTGACAAGGGAGTAATTGTGGGAAACACAGACCAAGGTCGTGTTGCACTAAACTCTGTTCTGGAGTGAGGATGGAGAGGGGACAAGAAACAGATTTGGGCCAATATGGGGAGTTAATGGCTGAGCTACTGTGGCCCATGGGTGGTCTCAGCTTCCCTCCACATTTCTAGTTGTGACCTTGCTGAGTCATAGGTCCCAAGGTCACATGAGTTGGTTCTGGGACAAGGACCTCTCCATCAGTAGATGTACCACGGATTCTGGTGTTGTTTTTTTGTCCTTTCCTCAGGTAGATGAGTCTTGGTAGGACAGGGAAGAGTAAAATGTGATGCAAGACACTAGAGGCCATCAGAAGGGGGTCTTTGGTGTGGCTGCAGTGCCCAAACTGAGTGATGCCCTCTTATAGGCATTCTTCCTGAATCCCCTTTCCCACCACAAATCAGCTCCATCCTCCATATCAGACTTGTTTGTATGAGAAGGGGTTGAGGTCTGTGATGAGTTTCTGTATGGAAGCTGATGGGTGCTCCCTTCCACAATAGGACAGTCACCCCATGATGCTCTGCAGGAGCAGGATGTGGTGGTGGTTTGGAGAGGAGCTGTCTAGGGGAGAGCTGCAAGCACAGAAGGCACTCTGGGGAGAATCCCTATGAAGCAGAGTGGAGGATGCTGCTGTCTTATGTAGATGTGTCAGAAGGGCACTGGAGGCAGTGGGCAAGGGAGAACAACTTTCCTATGGGAAAGTAAAGACTTGTTCCATTTTTAACCCTTGCTAATTGAGTCCAGGGTGAAATGTGACCCCAGGTTACATAGTTGCAATGCCTTCTCTGTGTGCTATGCTCTGGACCCTTAGGAGGCGAAGGCGCAGTAGTTTGCTGGTTTTGGCCCAGCTCCATGAAGAGGAGAATTTACTGGCTGCTGTAAATAAGGAAAATGGAGAAGCAGGAAGCAGACATCTCCCTAATAGACAACAGAGCTGACAGCCCTGTGCATGGCCTTGGGAGCACCCACCCAGGCCAACGTGTGTGGCTTAGGCAGGAGCACGGGAGAGTGTCAGGGGAGTTTGAGTTCCCTGGTGGGGCCAAGAGGTGAGAAGATATCTGTGTGGGAGCCTCCATCCTGGGAAATGTGTGAACTGGCCATGGACCTCCATGGCAGGAAGGAAGACAGCCCAGATAGGCAATCAGTTTTGGCAGAGGTCGCCTTTCTGTGCTCAGTGCAGGTATAATGAACTTTCCATGCTCAACGCTGTAGATATTCACAAATGGAGTTGTCCTGCAGAGGCAGTGAAGTAAAGCTAATCCTGTGTGATTAGCAGGAGCTGGGCTGGGTGCTGTTGTCATTAAAAGCCATTCCTGTGAATTTGAGAGCCCCGTGGGCATCCCCAGCGTCCAAGGAAGAGCTCCAAGTGTCACACCCAACAGAGGCATCTTGTAGCAGCAGCCTGCACCAGAGAGGTGTTACCCTCGGTAACTGGGATCTCCTTCCTCTTGCCTCTTAAATTTCTAGGGGGCTTCATAAACTGCTGGTTACACTAATACAACAGTCATTATTAGTTTATTTGAGCTTTGTAATTAAAAATACATGGCTGTAGCCTAGAGGTGAATTGTGGGGTAACTTGTGCCTGCTGTTCTGTTATGAAACCTGAAATTACAATGATTTTGGTTTTGTGTTGGTTTTGTGTGTTTGTTTGTATCCACACCCCCAAACCCATTTACTTTTGTAATGTTGCAAATTCAGTACGTCATGGGAGGTTGGTTTTATTGCAGTCTCTCAGGAAGAACTGCCTATCAGGGACTTTCTCTGCCTTCAGGATGTTAACAGATCACTACTTCTCTATGAGGAAAATAAGGGACTTGAGTGTAAAATCAGAGCTTACATGAGTGAAGCAGAGAGTTACCAACTGTCAGCAGCTGCTATGGACTTCTTCAAATATACTTGTACTAAATTCCCTGTTGTCCACAGAGACTTTGAAGGAAAAGGGCCGGGTAGATGGGACCTGAATTTTTTGTATTAAATATTTCCAGATCTCAGGGCATCAGGAGGGAACAGGCCAGCTGCTGTTAAGGCTCCAGATGTTGCCTTTGGGAACAGATCTCCCATGGGAGCCAGCTGGTTGTGTACTCTTCAGGATGCCTTTCCCTTCTGTCTGTGTGGGGCAACTTTTATGAGTCTCCCAAATGGTGTGAGGTTCTACTCTAGGGCTGCCTGGGAATGTGGGGTGGGTAAGAAGAAATGACAAGAGTTCAGTGAAAAGGCCAAAGGATCCATAGCTCTCTGCATGAGTCTCCAGACACAGGGCATGTTGCAGCTGGGTGAGGACTGCACACAAAGCATACAGGTCTGGTTGCCATCTTTGATGTCTCTGCAGGCTTTTTCTCTGAGGTTTTGTTATCACTGGAGATCCACACCAGGAAACTGCAGAGCATGGATGAGACAGGCCAGCTTCAGTTCCTTCTGGTGGCTCACAGACTTCAGAGCAGCGTGGGCTGCATAGAGGCATGTTGGCTGCCTCTCAAAACTGCCAAGGCTGCTCTGAGATGCAAAATGACAGCATCGAGAGGGCTGCCAGAGGACGAGGGAGAGTGGCTGGATCAGTGCAGAGGCAGTGCTGGTTATGGAGAAGATAGGCTTGAAGAGAGCATGGCCCATGGTCCAGGGCACAGCCACAACAGAAGGGAGGTGGTGGCAGGGTGCAACAAGTGGCAGAAGCTCCATCCATGAGCAAGTGCTTGGGAAGTGTCACATCAGTGCCTGAGGATTCTGCCATCACAGGTCATGTCCCGGTGTGCAGAGCTTCCCTGAAAATGGGGAGCTGTCCCTGTTGTTCTTGAGGACAAAGGATCTGTCTGGATCCCTTCCAGAATGTAATGCTTTGGCATGGAACAAGAAAATTCTCTGTTAACCCTACTCCCCACTTTGGCCCAGAAAACAGGAGGTGCTGAGCAATCCCCTCACCTCTTCTGCCTCTCGGAAGTCCTGGGAAATAAGCCTTTTGCTGCTAGCATGGAACAATTAACAATGGGGATTTGTGCTTTCTTTTCCCACCTCTTTGATTAATCTTCTTGTTGGCTGTGCAACTAAGGATTTGCTGTGTGTTGCCAGAACTTGACTGATGCATCTTGTAGCAACAAAAGCAGATGAAACATCTGGTCAGGGGAAAAAAACCCTGGTGCTTCCCACCAGCTTGTCTGGGAGGGAGGAAAGGACCGACGGGTGGAGAGGGTGCAAACAAGATAGTGTTCAGGGTGGAAAAATGTGATCTGGATTCTCCATAACAAACTTGTCTGCTGCCCCGGAGGCTCTCCATGTCAGCACAAATGGGATTTTTGCAATGACTGGAAAGTCCAAGCCTCCCAGTCCCTGAGGATGATGAGGGGGCAGTTTGCAGAGAAGCATGAGTGGGTGGGAACGTCCTCCCCAAATTCTCTTGGGAGGAGTTGATGAAGACTGCTACTGTTAGAGCTGATTGAGTGCTGCTATATAAGGAAAAAATGATCAAGGCCATCAACCAGATAGGGGGACAGGGCGTGTGATGCTGTGACACCATGTCACATTGAGGACATTCATTCTCAATTAGCTGTTACTGCTGGAAAGCTGTATTGTTCCTCAGGGAGGGACAGGTGATCTAAATCATCCTTGTTATTTCAGCTCTCAGTCCCCCAGTGGTCACAAAGAACAGGCCCTGCTGGTGCTGTCACTGGTAGCAATGGCACAGGATACACTGTGGTCTTGTGATGGTGGCAACTCTGTGCCAACCTCACCTGATATGTTAAACAGGTATGGAGCAGTCCAGGCATGACCAAGTAATTTCTACTGCCAGCCTGTGTGCAAGTCGAACATGTCTACTTTGTCTCAAGCTTTGCCAGGGGAAGTTTAGGCTGGAGGTGAGGAGAAAGTTCTTCACTGAGTCATTGGCTACTGGAATGGGCTGCCCAGGGAGGTGGTGGAGTCACCGTCCCTGGAGGTGTTCAAGGCGGGTTTGGACGTGGCGCTTGGTGCCATGGTCTAGTCTTGAGGTCTGTGGTAACGGGTTGGACTTGATGATCTTTGAGGTCTCTTCCAACCTTGGTGATACTGTGATACTGTCTCATTTTGAGCTCAGAAGAGCATGTTCAGAGTGGTGTGAGATGATGTGATTTTTTCAGGCAACATCTCAGAATGAAGGAATTGCAAGGGGTGGTCCTAGTACTCCACTGGGGGAAGGGATACTCTAGTGAGTGAGTGTGATCCCTGGGGGCTAACAGGTTGTTGTGGACCCCAGTGGATGTGTTTTGGATGTGTCAGCAGAGACAAATACACTGGGGGGTAATAGGAACCAGGAAGCTGGTGGGGCAGTGGGAGTTTGTTTAGGCTTGGGAAAGACTGCTGCAAAATCCAGGTTCACTTTGTCTAGAAATTCCTTTTCACTTTGTATTTGTAACTGTCCTTGTCTTCACTGGGCAGAAAAGGGCTGTTTCTGTAGGACCCTTTTTCTCTCTTCCCAGCAAGGAGCATGATTGGTGTTGAAGAGTGGTTGCAGTATTAGACTATCTTCAGAATTTGACAAGTTATCTTGCAAATCGTGAAATAAGTTGCTATTTGCAGAAAGGTTTTGTGGAAAAGGCACTTAACCCAGAGGAAGAGCTCTGGTTTCCACAGCAGTCAGCTTGCAGTGGACAGCATGCACATCTTCATGTGCAAGGCTGGCAAGGGTAAAGCTTTCTTTTGTAGACATCAAAGGTAAGCACCATTTTAAGGCATTAAAAAAAAAGCAACAAAAACACACCCAAATAAAACGAATGAAGTAGTAAGGCCCTTAGCCATGATTACAAGCAAATCAATGTAGAGCTATAAGAAGGACAGCTGGTTCCTGTCCAGCAGCTTCATGCATGGGTACCACAAGTGTCCTGCCCTCCTGCTCCAGGCTGAGCCATGTCTGGAAAGGGGATGAAAGAGCAGCAGAGAGTCAGGTGCTGAGAATTTCCTTCCCAATGCTAGGAAGGACGATCAGTTCTTCCTCAGGGTGAATCACGCTCCAGTGCTAAGCAGCTAATCCTGCTGACTGTGGCTGTCCCTTGATAAGCTATCCAGCCAGCTCTGATTAGTTTCCAGCAACTTCATTAGAAAAATAATGTTAGAAGCAATTGGAAGTCAATTATGTTTTATGGGGCTAATGTTGTTAATTATTATTACTTTTGTTAGCTTGCCTAATCCACCACTATTCTCCTATTAATAAATGTTACTAATTTGTGCTTACAGTGCACTGACTTCCACCAGTGGACTTTAGAGCATTTCCCAAAACTGTCCTCTATTTTGTATTTACTATGAATTAACTTCTTATTTAAAGTTAATTATCTTGAGCTGCAAATTTCCATGGTGTCCTATAAACATCAAGCAAGTTTTGCAGTCTGGGTTATTTTTACATGTTGGGCAAAGACACACAGGATAACAGTTTGGGAATGCTGGGAGACACATGATTGAAAATGAAAATTGGCAGATAAGCGAATCAGAATAGTGTCCCTCTCTCCATGCAGGAGGTAAGAATCACACTGGGTATGGATGAAGGAATAAAAGGTCAGAGATAACCTAAACTGCCTGCCTGCAGACACAGATCAGTCTCTGATTTCTCTCCTTGCTCTGGTGTAAGATGGAGCTATTGTGTGATGGTTTGGGAGTTACCTGCCCCCACATAAAATGACTGGGTGATACAATCACCCAGACTAGACTCAGCCAACTGGAAGTTAAGGAATGAAGCTTTATATTCACAGCTTAGCACAATATACAAGCAGATATTTACAATATATTCCTAATATTTACAGCTATGTACAGAAATATACAAGTTAAATGTAATACAGAAACACAAAATCCCTCCCAAAACAATCAGACTGCCAGGAGGCTCTGAACCCAAACTTCCTTCCCCCTCTTCCCCTCTCTTCAGAAATAATCAGGTCAATCCCTGTATATCACATGTGTTAAATCTGGAGAGATCTGAAGTGTGATATAAAAAAAAAAAAAAAAGTTGGGAGAAAAAAAGGGTTAAGTCAGATTAGAGTTAAGGCAGATCCCAACATGCAGACCTCCAGAGAGGAGGAGAAGCAGTGAAAACTGAGAAGTGTGTGAGAAGTGAGTGTCTTACCTATATTTTGTCTAGTTGAATTTCTCAGCAGAAGAATGGGTGATATAGATTACTGTTGTGGGTTTTTTGGGTTTTTTTGTTTGTTTGTTTGTTGGGGTTTTTTTTCTTTCTTCTCACAGCTAAGAATTTAATTTCTCTCAGTAAAATATTCCAATTAACCTCAAACCAGCACACATCTTTGGAGCTAGATTTAACCCAAGGAATTTTTGCATAGATGCGAAACAACTCAGGAACCATTAGGAAACTAGACCAGATGTGGAAGAAAATGCTTTGACCAAAGCTCCAAGACCAACTACACCAGGGCAGTCCAAGGGGTCCCCTTGCACTCTGCCAGAGGCAGATCCCCTTGCATGTGGTGGCTGGCAGGGCTGGGAGCAGAGCAGCCAGGCTCCTGGAGCAAAGGGGCCCTGCTGCTGTGCCCTTGGTAGCAGTGCCCCTTCCAACAGCCAGCACTGCAGAGCAGGATGGTTTGAACACAGCACTCAGAGAGCTGGGGTTAAAAATGGAGTGAGGGCTCCAGGCAATCTCTGTAACTTCAGCATGTGTTCAGGCAAACAGCGTGCATAATTCAGCACATATAGCTGTGCTAACAGAGCTCCTTGCCAGCAAGCAGGGTGTTTGTTTGGAGATGGTGTTGTGAGCCCTCTATATCTGCGCAGGGATTATTTTCATGCCTAAAGAAATAACAAACCGCAAATCAGTGGAATTTATCATATAGGAGCAGCAGCAGGAGGAGGTCAGAGGTTGTCTGAGCACAACATGGAGGGTTCCACTTGTTGTCTTTGGCTTTGAGAGAGATTCCTAGTGTGATTTTTTTTCAGGGCAGCAATTGATCTCTGTCTCTTTTAGCTTCCTTCTTTGATGGAGTGACAGTAGCTGTGCTGCAAGGTCGATTGCTCAGTGGGCTCAGCACAGCATTGCACTGGGGGGCTGCCAGTGGTAGGGATGGCACAAGACGGGCCCACTTTTTGTCCATAATGCTCTAGGGCCCTGGATGATCAGTTGGGTTTTTTAATTTTTTTTTTTTTTTTAATCACAGTTCTATCATTGAGCATTTTGTTAATTGAGGCATTGCTTAGCTCTATGCAGTTGAGCTAAGAGCAGCTTACTGCCTCCTTTGCGCTGCGACTGATTTACTGTGTGTCTGTGGTCAGGTCACTCAACTTCCTGCCCTGCTGTGATTCTGTGCCTCAGGTTGGCACAGTGTTCATTTATTCTGCAGTTTTAATTCTCAGTGCAACTTTAATGGAATTGTTAATTTAGAGTGAGTACTGCACAAAGTATTATTTGTGCAAATGCTGTCAGATCTTCTACAGGGTTATCAGATACTGACTTAAAAAAAACTCAGCCTTGTACAAGGTCTAAACTAGCAGAGGTTGTAACAGTGGTCAGTAAGAATGAAAGTGCTTTGCAGTCAGTTAATGTTCCATGTGATTATTTATGAGTGGCTTTCTGACTGCTTATGAGAAGCATCATAAACTTTGTGATTAATCACTGGGAGAAAGCCACTGTTGGGACACCTTAGCACTGCAGTTTCTCTGCCTGAGGGGTTGTGCCCTGCAACCCTTGCTGACTCTGCTTGTGGGGCTGGGCATCACCATCATAGAAGTTGCACTTCTGAAGTGCAAAAAAACCCCAACTCTGTTTATTTCTATATTATTTTAATTAGCACACTCCTGTTGAGCATGGAAACTTCTTGCAGTGTCCCTTGGAGGTGTGTGCCTAGCACTGCAGGAAACAGAATCAAACACACAGGCACCAAGCAAAGACCTGGGCAGGTTTTCAAGCAGGGCTTTTGACACTTGATCATGACTTCAGATGCATCCCTTCTGTTATTGTTGCAGTTATCCACTGGCTTGGAAAGCTACATGCCTGGCACATTGCTTGGGGGTCTCTCTCAGATTTACTTGCCAGCCCTTTTGCAATGGTAGAGGAAGGAGGCTTGCCCTGTTGTGGGGCTGCCCCTTTTTCTGCCTCCTGCTTCCAGTGTGAGCGTAGACAGATCACTTATTCCCACTCTGCTTTCATTTCCCCTCCCCAAAATGAGAATAAAGCAGTTGCCAGCATTGTACACTTAAATTCAGAGATGAGCACTGTAGTCTTAGGCAAAGAGAGGGTGTGTTTGAAATGAAGTCTCTCCTCTCTAACCCTGCATCCAACTTGCTCCCTGGTGGCCCGTCCAGAGCATAGAGCTCATGTAACAAGGTTCTTGGGAGGTCATGCAGAGACAGCAAGGCAGGATGAGTGTTATGAGCAGGTTGGAGTGACTGGTTATTTTGGAGAGGGCAGTGCAACAGGATGGCTCCTGGCTACGTTCCCATCACAGCCCTGTGAGCAGCATAGGAATGCAGGGCAACCTTCCCTTGCCTTTCTTCTTAAGGAGAAAATGTTTCCTGGAAAGGGGTGTGTTGGGTGCAGATGTTTTGTGTCTCTTGTCCATCGAGGTCAGTTGGAGTTCTGCCAACATGAGTGACGTGTGTGTAGAAGGGGCCAAAATCCTCCCCCAGATGAGTGCTGTGGGACTTGTCCATGCACTCTGAAGACAGTAGCTTGGCTTTTATAGCATCACAGCACAAATAGGGGTGAGGCTGAACCGGTGGCATTGGTACAAATGTAGGGCAGGAAGGTCTTGTGTAGCACCCCTGGTCCCCATGCCTCAGTGGAAAGCTGAAGATGACTCATTTTCCCCATAAATTAGTGAGCTCCTGTCTCTCCTCCCTTTGGGCATTTTGCTGCTAGCAGTAGTCTGACGATCCGCCTGCATGATGCTGTTTGCTCACTAGCTCTATTTATAGGGAATTTAATAAGATATTAATTAAAGAAATAAAAACAAACTGAAGATGTCTGACAGTGGAAAATCTGGTGTGAGGCAAGGTTATTGGTAGCAGTTGTTTAAAATCTTGTCAGTGTTTTTTATAGACAGTTCTTGCTGCTGTGAGACAGCTGAGCTGGACCCATGTGTCCAAGCGGCTGTTGGTAGCCCCTGAACAGGCTTTTCCCCTCTGCTGGGACCATCACGTTGGGTGGCTTCTGCCTCCCCTTCTCCTTACAAAGGGGAGAGATGCTGATGAGAGAACTTGAGGGAGTTCCTCTTCGTAAAGAACACACTGGATGGAGACTGCTAATTAGCTCTCATGATTTAATATTTTCCTGTTTGCATACAGCTTGTTTGGGGGATGTGGTGTTTATGGTCCTATGGGGAGGATGTGAGCTGGCATGGAGAAAGATTTCTGTTCCTTCAGAACTTTATGATCCTCTTTCTTCTTGAAAGCCCCAGCTGTGGGGAGATGAGGAAATTGGAGACTTGTTTCTGACTGAGTGAATTAGCATCTGTCTCTCTAAAATCTGTTTCTCTAACTTTTGCTGCACCTCTGCAGTGGCAGCCCTGAGAGACTCTCACTACAGTAAGAGGCTACCCCAAACAGTTGGCAGTCTCCAAGTCTGTCTGGAGTCTTTGGTGTGTTCAGAAGGCTTCAAGAGGGTGCAAGTGGACATGCAGAAATCTTCTGGTCAGGGTCCCTCCAGGCTGGGATCTCCCCGTGGGTACCAGAGTCAATGTCATGAGCACTGAGGGCACACAGTACTGCCCATTTGATCATGGCATCCCTGTGCCCTTCTTCCAAAGTTACCTGGAGGCAAATTATTTATCTTTTAGAAGTTTGAACTGTTTCTATGTATTCCCAGCCTGGTAATGTTATTCCTTGTCTGGTGTTGCCTTTGGAGAGATTGTGATGTACAAAGCGAGGACTTTATTGTCTTTGCCAGGATGAAGTCTTAGCTTCACTTGTCTCTATGGTTATTGTCACCTCTTTCTAATCTTCTCTGCTCCTGCTGTTGTGTTCACCAGCTCCTGCTGTGGCCACCTTTACACCAACTGCCTCTCATCTGTCAGGTACTTCCTCTCACCTTCACTTCACCTACCAAAAAGTTATAGCACAGAACAAGCCACCTTCTCCAGCCTCATTAAAAACACAGGGAATATGTATGTGCATAGCTCCTGGGATCCATTTCATATGGTCTGATCAATTGAGAGCAAGAGGAAGGAAACTGCTGAGCTGAGGAAATTGAATAGGCACTGTTAAAAAAAAAGATGTGTCCAAAAACACAAACATGATCTCATACAACATAGATGTTGTGATCTGGGAACTACAAAGGTCCGATTCTTTGTGTCTGGGCAAACAAAGGACCAGAAATAGCATCTCAGAAATATTAGTTAATTGTCAAAATAATCCTCGCTCCCTGACCATATGATTTATATGGAGCAAAATCCATGGCAACTCTGCTTTGCTTTGTGTAAGTGAAGAAGAGTGAAAGATCAGTGAAAATCGGTGTGTTGTGCTTTGTTCTAGATGCTTCTGTAGAATCAGAGAAAAAGCAGTGCTGTGGTCTGCAGGTCACCAGCATGGCTTCTTCATGCCTGTGTTAGAAAATCAACCCTCAAGTCATGCTGTGGCTGAAATGCATCTTCCAATTTAGGGATATCACTTGGAGGTTATCAAATAAGCACTAGTTTGATCGATCATGCCTTGGCATTTCCACGCCCAACAGCATCCTGGGAGCTTACTCTGGGTATCCTTCTTCCCAGCTGTCTCCCATTACCATTTCTGTCCAGGAAAACCAGTCCAAGACCATCCATGGAAAGAGAGATGTGAAGGAGAACCAGGACAAAGTGGGTTCACAAAAGGCCCTCAAGAAAAGAGACCTGGGGAGGGAGTGCAGGAGATGGGGAAGGATATGTCTTTTGGAGATTGGTTTCAGTCTGTTTTAATTTCTATTTAGACTCTTCTAGCCTATCCCAATCTCTATGCATCCTCTGGTGCACTGCTGTCTGGTAACTACCTTGGACCAACCCTGAAATGGCCCCTAGGAAGCCAAGGACAGCAAGTGAGGAGCTGTTAAAAATGTGAGGATATAAAATGAAAGGTAAAACTGACACTGTGCCTGTGGGTCAACAGGAGACTCTGCCCCACTTGAACCATCTTCCTTTTGCCTTACTGTTTTCTGTGGAACACTTTTTTCCCCACTCAGGATCACTTAATAAAAAATATTTTATTTGGATGCCTGTGTCTGTGCAGATCAAACACCATACTTCCATCATTACAAACCAGTGAGTCACAAGAGCCATAATGACTCTATCTTAAGAATAACCCCAGAGCCCTACTGCAATTGCTGTGCAGGCTGGGATGTGTTCTTGCATTCCCTAGGGAAAGCTGGAGGCAGACTGAGAAAGAGACCCAGAGAGAGATGGTCATTCTCATGAATAGGCTTTGATGATTTTTCGTATCTGCTTTTTGTCCTCTTTGCAGCTCAGCTTTATGCTCTGATGTGAGCTCTGTGAAATGGATATTTCCCTTCAGCCCTCCTCCACCTCCATTCCTTTTGCCTTTGACTGCTCTTCTTCATCTTATCTCCTTTTTTTTTTTTTTTTTTGGGGGGGGGGGGGAANGGGGGCAGGGAAGAATAGGGGGGTTCAGAAAGATCTCATCTGTTTAAAAAAAAACCAAACACATTCCTGCTCCAGCTACTTCGNTTTTTTTTTTTTTTTTTGAGGGGGGGGCAGGGAAGAATAGGGGTTTTCAGAAAGATCTCATCTGTTAAAAAAAAAACAAACACATTCCTGCTCCAGCTACTTCAGTGTGAGTAACGATGCCAATACTCAGTTCTCTCCTCTCTTAGGCAGTGGAGGGGGGGAGTAGAAGAGGAGGGGCAGGCTTATTTCCTGATGATGCTCTACCAACGGTGAGTTTTGCATCAAGGTTGAACCTGATCCACGGAGAAATGTACAACATCCCAGCTTTGAGTATCTGGGGCATTGGAGCATTACCCTGCAAACTTTGTATTCCCTGGCCCAGTGTGAGGACACCTGAGTCTCTGCCTTAGGGTTTGTCAGAGGAGACCAGAGCATGGTGAGCAGTTGAGGTGCTCCAGACAGAAACAGAAGTGCAGGTGAGGTGCAGCTTAATCTCCCCATCTATAAAATGGATGTTAATGTCTTTCAGTTCCTAAGAATTGCTCAATTGTTTCATTCTTTTTTGGATGTCTAGGCATATGGCACCCCCAGGTCTAACAAAAGGAACTCCACTGCAGCAGGGATAGCTTTTCCATATGCATCATTTCCTAAGACAGAGCAGTAAAGCATGTTCCTGTTTATCCCCAGGCTGGGAGCAGCTACAGCAGCGAGACAGCAGCTCCTGTCCATGGGTGCAGCTAAGCAGTGGTCAGACCTGCACTGATGCCTCTGCTATTGGTGTGCCATGTCCCTTTGTAGAGCCTGCTCCTGTCAGAGCTGGCAAACATTTGCTATTGATTAAATGGGCAGCAGGAGCACCCAGCCAAGAACCTGCACCCCATTTTTCCTACCTGTGAATTATCCACGCTACAACTGCTCTCAAGACCTCCACACCAATTATATCCATGACTGGTTTTGAACTGCTGATCTGTTAATGAATTTTGCAACCCTAGGAGTGACCCCACTAGGCTAAAGACTGTGTGACTTGACATGGCACATACCATCACCTGCATATCTCAAGGGAAGCACACTGGTGGCCTCAACTTTATCTTCTTTATCGGTGTCATCAGATGAGGGTGGTGTTAGCAAGTGGCTATCCCAGAATAATCCAGCAATAATAAGCTTAAGCATGAGATGAGGTTCACTTAAAAATGCAGAGAAGTCCAAAAGAGAAGTAACAGCTCACAAGTAAGGGGTACTTTAGGTTTTTTTGTTGGGGGGGGAGGGAGGTTGGGGTAACATATAATACATGAAAAATGAGGAATAGAACTGCCCATGGACAGCCTCTTCTTGCTTTTCCTGGTCATTTTGGGGTTTGGTTTGGTTTGAGGTTTTTTGCTGGTCAGGGCAGAAAGTGCATCTCTTCTGACTGCCCAGTTTCAAGTTTACTTCTTCTAGTATCTCCATGTCTTCATTATGTTTCCCACAAGCTCTTCATAGTGGCTCCCCCAAACCTTGCCGCACAACTATGCAACCTGTGGGTGCTCCTTTCCCTCTAGTAAGTGATTGGGAAAAACACTTGTCAGAAAGATGTGTTGTAGGCAGTTGGATGGTGTTCATACCCTTGGATGCAGCTGTAGCTTTGAAGTAAAAATCACAGACCCTCATCTCAGAGCACCCTCAAAGCCTGTGGAGGATTTGATTTTCTTCCAGAAATCTCAGCTCTCTTGATTCAAAAGGAGAAGCTGAGCTCAGCCAGCATATCTGCTCTGGCCATGGGCTTTCCACCATCTCCTCAAGTATGTTGTGATCATCACCTGCACTCTGTCTGCTCTCAGCTCTGGGCTTTGGCCCAGGACAGCTATACATCATACTTAATTATGTCATATTGTACCGGCTGCTTTTGGGAGGAATGCGGCTGCTGAACTCATTTTGCCTCTGACCTGAGCAGATAGAAATGGAGGTCTCCAGATGGGCAGCCAAAGGGCTGTGCTAAGCACTGGTGCTCCACCTCAATGAGATCTGCCTTTTCTAGGCAAAACCTTAGATCTCTGAGGCATGAGCTAGACCTTTGCTCCTTCCCAGATGCTGTACAAGGCAGTGAGCTCAGCCAGTCTACATCCCAAGTGGAGTTTATCAGCTGCCCACTTCAGCCCCTCGGGTTGGTTGATACTGAGCTGGTGCTGGGAATACACGGTCAGAAGTCTCTAATTGTTTAATGCACGATGTTATCACTGTTCTAGTAATAGTGGTGGTGCAAAACCAAGTGAAAGCTCCAGCTCTCCTTGCTATCACTTTCCCAGGAACTCCTAACCTCTTGGGTGCTGCATTGTTCTTTCTGTTGCTTTCTTACTGGGGAAGCTACTGCCCTGATTCCAGCCTCTTACCTGCGTACGTGACACACAGACCCTTTCATTCCTGAGATACTTCTTCCAAGTGTGACCGTTAGCATTTAGAAAACTGCCCATAATCTATGCTGAAAGTGTGTCACTCGCCCCCACCAAGAACAATGCTGCTTCCTCTTGAACAAAATACTTCTCCTACTTGAAAATAAATAACTGTTGAGAAACTGATTCTTGAAGGGGGACAGCAACAGCGTGTTTTGTCCGGCTGAGTCATCAGCCAGCGAGGGCTTTGGGCAACTGTGCTGCTTAAAAATTGAATTCTCCTAAGGAGATGGCATTTGGGCATTTTGCTCTGTTTCTTGCACACAAGAGTTAGGCATGTGATGTCTCTTGAGATAAGTTTTTCTGAGTAGCAATACATTATTAGCAACTGTATCTGTTTAATCTCGAGGGTTTGTTGGTAAGGTTGCCTTGCATATATATGAGGAATGCTTTTACTTTACTTGGCCTTTATTTCAGTTTACAGTCCAGAACTGCTAGTTGCTTAAGTGTATGAATTTGGAAAGTCATCTATCCCTTGCAACTGAATTTCTTCCACAGAATACTGATTCTGGTAGCTCTTACCAGGTTTTTCTGGACCACTTTGAAACTGTATGCAATGAAACACTTAAATAATCTAAGCCATAATAATCTAAGCCCTGGCGTAATTCTGTAGGTTGTGTGCCTGTTGGTATGGATATTGACTTAAAGGTAAAAGTATTGTTCTGTCTTGGTGGTGATGTTATTGGGATGAAGTTTTAATAAAAAAAAAAAAAAGAAATGGATCAGACTTTTTCAAACAAAAGCTTCTCTTGGAACATTCACTGGCCTGGGAACTCTGGATATTAAAAATCTGTTTGTGACATGGCTTTTGGGTATTTCTTTAACCAGTTTTAGACATTTCTTTAACCAGTAGTTAAACGTTTAGAGGAAACAGAATATTGCTCTCAGAAGTGTCTTAGGTTCCTAAATATACCTTGGAAATAAGTACTAAATTACTGATTTATTTTTTTTCCCTTTGGGTATCATTTTAATTAAGTTGTGCACTGTATAGTAGCAGGAGAAAGCACTGTGATCAGCCTCAGAGCCAGTCACACTCCCTGTTCTACCTACATATGTGAAGTGTATAGAGATCATGTCTTTACCAGTGGGTGGTTGGCATTCTGGATAAGGACCTGCCTCTGAGTCAGCTCTAATGGATTTAATTCTCCTGCTCAAGCAGTAGTGGTGTACACTTCTAAAGTGAAAAGCCCTTCTGGGTTGTGTTGCTTTAGATAAAGTATTACGTGCTGTACAAACCCATAGTATGCTTCACAGACTGACTTAAAAACCATGTTACACTCTCAGCTTTAATGTGCTACAGAACAGCCAGGATCTTGACAGCTTGCTAAACAGGAGTAGTGATTTGGAACCATTATTTGCAGAGTATATGTGTCTGGCTGAACAGCCCAAATTGCAGCCTCTGTGAGAGTAGTTGCAATTAATTACATATTGCTGCAAGATTCTGGCCTGGATTCCTGCCTCAGTCCCACACAGGGGACAGGCACAAAACTGACAGGGTGGTAGGAAGCCAACCAGAAAATTGAAAGAGGATGAAATGCCTTGCTGGTGATTAGTTAGGCAGGGTAGAGGTACAAGGGAGGAGGGAAAAGGAGATGAGCATTCGTTAGCAATACGTGGCCTGAGAAAAGATACTGGCACCTGTTGTAGGACATGATTTAGGATGTGACTGTGTGCAATCATGCCCTGAGACCAGGAGCAGTCGAGCAGGAGCCCAGCTCTTGCCTTGGCTTTACAGCTGTGCAAAATGGATTAGGGCAGAAATGCACATGTATTTTCTTTTCCTTAATTTGGTAGACAGATCACATTTCAGCTGTGACATCTCTCTAGTTCTCTTTATTGGAATAAACAACTTAGAGTGTGACTGTCCCAGACAGTGGTCTGTCATGGTTTGCTCTAGCGTCGGTTTTGCAGAGCTACTGGAGTGCCATATGCCTACAGAAAAGCAAAACCATTTCTTTCAGTTTGAAGTGCTATTCTGAGGAGAAAAAGTTTCAAGGCTGGAGCCCAAGTAATGGAGTTATTAATTATGATACTGCTTTTTGGGGTCATACAGGCTTTTACCCACTGGGAGCTGAATGAGCCTGCACTGACTTATTTCTGCAGGATATTAATTTATCAAAGTACATGACCTGACTAGCAAACAACTGCCAGTCTGTAGGACTTCCTTGACCCACTCAAACCAATAGCAGTACTCCCACCACCTCTCTGACCAAAGGCTGTAGGGAAGCAGCAGCAGGGCCATTATTCCTGGAGCTTGACATGAGGCAGACACGCACAATGTTTCTGGAACACTGCAACAGCCTCTGGATAAGTTTGGGGGTTGGTTTGGCTTTTTTGACGTGTACCTTGTTCACCATGTGCCTCTTGCTTTTCCTTTTGAGTTTCTTTGCATTGCTGCTTGTCTGCCTTATGAGCATGTCCATGTGACTTAGAGAAAACTGGGTTATGCTTTTAAATATCTCAGTTAAGATTGTTTTAAGAGGCACATTTTCTCAGAATATTCTTCACTGACATGACAGTGACACCTAAATCTGTTCTTAAAAGCTGATGTCTAAACAATCTTGTTGTGCTTAACAGTTGACATGTAGTCTTCCCAAACACATATGGCCTCAGAAAATTAACCTTCACAGAACCACAGAGACCTGTAAAGGTCTACTGTGAGCTGCAGCAGGTTAGGTGAACTGCTTCAGGTCAGAGGGAGCTGGGACTGGATCCAGCCCTCCTGGAGAAATATGAAGTCTCGTTCTTGAAGAATGTCTCTAAGTACATCTGGAAAGTTGGTTTGGTGTGGGTTTGGTGGTTTGTTTTTGTTTGGGTTTGTGTTTGGTTTTTGTTTGTTTTTTTGTTTTGTTTTGGTGGTTTTTTTTAAGGCTATTGATTGCACAACAACTGCAGAAAGTGCATCTCTTTGTTCAATGTTAAAAATAAGAATTTTCTTAATGGCTTAATGGAAAGGCTGGGGGGAATTCTTATAGCTGAAATCCTCTAATGGTTACTGCAAACCTCTCTTCTGTGGTGAATATGTGTTTGTACTGGGAAGCTGAGTTAGAACTTCTTACTTCTAGACAGCCCAAATGAGACTTGGGTAGCCTGTGCAACTGGAAGAGAAGGCTCTGGGGAAACCTCATTGTAGCCTTTCAGTGCTTTTACAGGGAGGCTGTGAGAAAGATGGGGACAGGCTTTTTAATAAGGCTTCTAACAATAGGATAAGGGACAACACTTGCACACTGAAAGAAGGCAGGTTTAGACTAGATAGAAGGAAGAATTTATTTCTGGTTTTCTGGTGATGCTGAGAAACTGAAACAGATTGTTCAGAGAACTTGTGGATACCTCATTACTGAAAGTGTTTAAAAATCAGTTTGGATGGAGCTTTGCACTAGGAGCTGTAGTGAAAGATGTCCCTGTCCATTGCAGAGGTGTTGGAAGGGACCTTAAAGATTGTCTAGTCTAACCCAAGCCAGTAAGATCTCCTGTTTCGTATTAATTATTAGAAACATTCAGCTGACACAGTAGGAGATGGATTCTCTCCTGTGGTGATGGTTTAAAGCTGATTCTTTCGAACTGCTGCATGGTTCACAACTCACTTCTCTGTTCCGTACCGGCAGCAGAGATGGGTCGCAGGGCTGATGGTGCTTGCCTTAGATCCTGGCTTGCTTCTGTGGGGATTTTTCTGAAATACTGGGAGTTGTTTGTGGAAAATAAGATGCTTCCATTTCCCCCCTCATAAAACGGAAGTTCTGTTTCCCTAACTCTTGTAGTACTCACCAAATGTTTTTAGGTAAACAAATGAAAAGGAGCTCAGAGCAGCGATCTCAAGGGATATGAATTAGCTATCAGCAGACCTTCAACTGGAGTTAATGAGATGGAGAATTAATAACCCCATGGGTGGGTCAAGCTACACTAACTATGTACTTCTCTGCATAATTGATGATACCCCCGGTGCAGAAATCCGCTTGCCAGTGCCCCAGCTCGGGTTATGAATACTCTGCCACCTGGTGAAGCTGTAACGAATCCCTGCCGCGGCAGACGGCAGGCAGGTGCTGCAGCTCTCCACTGGGAATTTGATCCCGTTCTTGCTCCTGGTGTTGGGTTTCTCTGAAAGAAACTGAGACGTGAAGGCAGAAGCGCTGTCTGCTCAAACCCTAGGGAGGTGGTTCAGTGTCCAAGAGCTGAAACCAGAGCCAGGACATGCTGCCAGGATCTGAACCAACCCTTGGAGACAGGGTAGGAGTGTGCCAGGGGATTTCTCAGCTTCTGTGATGGAATCAGTCCTCTGGTGATAAGCAGCTGAGGAAGGTTTCTAAGCATGTATGGCACAATGTCTCTGAGGAATGAAGTAAAGAGAGGGAAGTACAGCAGCTTACAAGGTAAGAATGCCAAAACTGTCCTAGAATTCTGTAATTAACACATTCCAGGTGTTTGGCACAGTGGTTGTTGGGTTGGGAATACATGGGATCCCTCAAAAAAGAAGGTACAGAACAATCAGACAGCAATTACAAAAAGGCACTTAAAGCCCCTGGCCTATTTTCTCACAGTAGCTGTAAGGTCTTGGTGTTCTCCACAAGTTTTAGTGACTCTCTTGAGTCTGGAGAGAAAAAAACCCATGTAGTTTCTTTTGGATTTACTGCTTTCTCCATTTGCAGTTGGCCTGTGTGCTGCTAGAGCATCTGATGCCTTCTGCTCAGGTAGCAACTGCCTTGACTTGGGGGGGTAAAATAATTCTTCTGGGATTTTGAAATCTTCTCTGATGAAAGGAACTAGACAGACTGATTGTTTCAGATAGGTCACTGTTTGTTTCAGATAGGACATGCTACAACTGAGTCTGAGCAATGAATCCAAGTGAGATCCCTCTTGGTAGGTTGGTGCACCCCAACTACCTGCAGTGAAGCTGCCTGGGTTTACTCAATCTGGCAGTTTGGCTGTATTGATTTATGTTGGGTTTTTTTTCTGGACCCTCCTTTGTAAGTACAATCAATCCCTGGGGCAAAACCTGCACCTTCCCTCAGTAGTTAGGCTGGCTAGGTTGGAGCATGTGATCGCTGGCTTCTGCAGAAAGCCTGGACTGGCTCCAGTTGCTCTCTTTCCCTGGGGCATGTTGGGGTTTTGTGCACTGAGCGGATGCTTTCCGAACCAGGCTTAGCTTCTTGAGCTGTGTCATCTTCCTAGCAAATGAGGTATGCTCTGCCAGAGTGTGACCTCCATGGCCTGCTACTTGCTCTTCAATTTCTTCAGCATGTTCTGAGCACCAGCAAGGAAATTAGTAAGTTTATCTTTGCAGTGTGCCAGTTACTTTAGGTTTATTAGGACCAGCAGAACTTTCCTGTAGTATGTCCTGGTCAGTTGAGGTACTTAACTTTCTGAGAGGTTCAAGACCCTCTGGTGTTGCTGTCTATTACCCAGAATGCAGGCACCTGTTCTAACCATCCATCATCTTGACATTTAGAAAGTGGGTGTGTGTGGCTGGGGATGCAGCTACACTATCCTTGGGTACAGATCCAGGACATGAATACAGGAGACCCACTTGTCTCATTTCTTCTGTCATCCCCAGCTTCCATCTACTCCATCTGTGTTTTGTTGAAGACTGTTTGGAGACATTTGCAACTAACTGATTGTAACTGATTTCAACAATTGTCATATCCCTCATTCTCAGTGAGCATCCTGCTGCAGAAAAGCCTTCCTGGCTTTCAGGTGGTGGGCATCATAGGAAACTTGAAGACAACACAGCAGGGCTATGGCTCATTGGACAAGGCACTTAATCTTCATGGTTTGTGCTGAATTTTATGTTAAAAAATAGCAATTTCAAAAGTGACAAAGAAGCACTGGTCTAGTGCCTTGTCATGAGCAGTGTAAAAGGAGGTAGCCACATGCAGTTTCTGAAATTCTCTGCCCTCTGGGCCATTCAAATGTGATTCAAAAACCAGCTGAACTTCCACCCTTCACTGTTCCTAGATCAAGAGAAACCATGTGTGCTTCTGCTGCGACAGTGAACGTGTCCTTTCTGGAACTCCTTTGTAGGCTTCTGTCTGCAGAAAAATATAAAAGAAATCCCTTTCAAATGTGGGAGAGTAAGCTCTGTTTAAGCTCAAATTCTGGAGAGTAAAAAAGCTGCATCCATCACCCCCTGAATCACCAGCAAACTTGTGTCCTTAACGAACTCTTGCACCCATATCCATATGCACAACTGTCTTTTGCAGGAAATTCCTTCTGACTGCAAGGCTTGGTGACCTCCTTCAAAAGCTTTCTTCACCTTGGTTACTTTTCGAGAGTAGCCTAAACACATCAATGAAAGCACAGGTCCTTGTTTTTGGAGCACCTGCCTAAGGATGTGTTTTCCAGAATTAATTCTTGCAGAACTTTCTGTAGCCGACAGTGGTTTTCACTGTAGCGGCAGCAGGAGAAGGCGCAGAGGTCTTTGGCTTCTTGTGGCAAAGCCCAGGCACAGCTCCTTCCACTTCTCAAGGGTTTGTGGTGTGCACGTACACAGAGCTGGCGCCTGGGTTTTAGGCTGCATGCTTACAAAAGCAGCTCTTCTAATGATGCACTGCTACACTTGGAGGCAGGCCAGCTGCCTGCATGTCGGAGAGAGGTTCAAGGCACCCTTCTCACTGTGTGCCTCCCACAGCACGCCCAAAGCCTGCAACACCTGCTCCATCCAACCATACGCCTCGTTGTTGTGGGTATGGGCTTAGGTAACACACAGCTTCTGTTCCTTTCAGGACAAAACAGGGAGATGAATACAGGAGACCACGTGTGTCTAATTTATTCATTCTGTCATCTCCCTGGCTTCTCTTTATTCCCTTCTTGTTTTGTTGAAGGCTATTTGGAGACGCTTGGGAACAAATCAGTAAGAGCACAGTACACACCGTGCACTTGGTGTGATTAGCTTGGTTGCAGGATAAACATAATATCTCCAACCAAATTTCTTTCTTTTTGGTACATTCATTATGTTTACAGCCAGCAGCAGCTGAGCCCAATGAAATGCAGCATGCAGTGATATGGGGTAGGCTGTGAATTTAAAAGCTTTGCTTGCCCACCCAGGCATCATGGGGTTTTTTTCCCCTTTCTTTCCTTTTTTAATTTTTTTTTTTTTTTTTTTTGTTCTTTCTGGTCCTCAGAATAGTAATCAACTGGAGATCAGAGTTTTCTGCCCACTGCATTTCTTGGAGGAGTTGTGTTGGTATAGTGGATGCTGCCTGTGGCAACCCCTCTTCCAAAATATGGAGTATTTAAAATAACCAAATTTGGAGTTTCTCATTCTTTTTATTTCTCCTCCTATTCTTTATTCACGAAAAAGTGAGATGCGAGTGAGTCTCGAAGGGCACAGTCCAGAAACTTCTACCTTGAGTTGAATTGAGCCAAAAGGAAAGTGGCAGGAGTTGTGCAGAGCATCAGCTGCTTGGGCCTTAAATCACATGCTTGCCTGGATCATTTCTTATTTCAGGGGCCTGACTTTTCCACCTTGAAGTTGGAGGTGTTCCCAGTGCCTGTGCTCTGCTTCTGCTACACACACTGTCCCTCAACCAGCAGGACCACTTGGCCAACCACTTCTATTGCCCCAGAACTCAGGTGATGTGTTTGGGAATTCCCTCTCCCCTTCTAGGTTTGTGTTTATATGGTTGGTTTGCGCTCCTTTACTGATAGTTTCTGTCATTTTTGAGAGAATTCAGTGTTAACAATGTGAGAAGAATTAAACCACCAACCAAAAAGCATGAAAAAACCCCAACCCTCTCAATGTATCAAAGGAGACCTCTTTTTACTTAAGTTAGCAAATTCTGTAAAGAATGAGCAGGAAAACATGATCCTTCTTCCCTGTTGTCATTTATTTCTAAGAAACAGCCTGGTTCCTGTGAGCAGGGGCATGCCACGTGGTGAGTGTGGGGATGTGTATTTTCACAGGGGGCTCAGCACCAAGATGCTGAGTTCCCTGTGTCCAAGGCAGATGGGACCCTGGAAGCAGGCTAAGTCTGGCTCTCCCAGGATACCGGCTCATGTCCTGCCCCACCAACCAACCCAGGCTCCTATGATCCAAGCACCTCTTAATCTTCTATTCCAGAAATCAGAATGGTTTGAGTTGATTTCTCCCTAATTTTGTTTTAGAAAAGTAAAATCTCTACTAACCTGCCAACCACAACAAACAGTGGAGTATCCTGTCGCCTGTGAGTCTACCCCTGTCAGCCCTTCTCTGCTCAGGGCTTATCGCTGAGGTTTGGATAACTCCGCACTTACAATTTAGAATGCTATAACAAACAAGCAAATAACAGCCTCTTTCCCAGACACACACAGACACATATACTCGTGGAGCAATGCTTAATTCTTGCCATCTGTGGGCCTGGGGGCTGTTTATATACAGTATTGCATGTTTATATATGGAGTTCATCTCCTCAAGTGAAGACAGATTAAGCAGCGGGGTGAATAGACCAGTTATGTGAACTATGAGATTTCCAACCTAGAAATACTGCCAAGACCAAGCCAGACAAATTGGTAGCACAGCAGTGTTTCTCATTAATGTACATGGAAAGTTGTGCCTTGCTGATAATGCACAACAGTGTCTTGTTGGGAGGTTTGGGAACCTATCTGGGAGGGGCTATCAGAGCTGCATTACAGGCTGCGCTGAGACCCTTTCCTTTTATTTCTGTTTTATCCTGTGGGAGCTTTATAGGGGAAAAAAAACCTTGCAGCTCCCCTGACACTGACATCCTGAAGTCTGTAGAAGTATTAGTCTGTAAATGGTGGGTTTTGATGAATAGAGATACAATTATTACAGCCTCCCTTCCCTCATCACAGCTGTTCCATGCTGTATGTGGTTTATTGGGTACGTGGTTGTGGTTCCCATCTTCCATCCCAGGACAAATTATTTCAGACTTGAAAATAAGATTATCTGCCATAATTGTACGTGGTGAGTTTTGTTGCTGCTGTTAACTGTTGATGCTGATGGGTTGGCTTCTTCTGTGCTGTG
This sequence comes from Eubucco bourcierii, assembly GCA_013396675.1. Classification (NCBI taxonomy): domain Eukaryota; kingdom Metazoa; phylum Chordata; class Aves; order Piciformes; family Ramphastidae; genus Eubucco; species Eubucco bourcierii. The sequence goes on along the minus strand of VWZE01023433.1, from coordinate 20,481 downwards.
CGTGGAGCACTCTCCTATTCTCAGCTGCTCACGACACTTCACCTTCTCCCAGTGACAGCAGAAAAGGGCTAGAGGCTCGTGGTGGTGCTGGGCTGACCTGGGACTCAGCTGCTAATTTTGCTGGGAAAATTCTGGGGGAAAACACTGGATGAAAGAAAAGAATCCTGTCACCATGTTCCCATTTCTAGCTAAACTTTGTTTCCAAGATGGAGAGAAGGCAAAAACTGCATTCTTGGACCAAGTACTTGTTTATGGCAGCATTTGGAGTGGAGGGTGTGTCTCCAATGTCTGGCACAAAAGGTTACAAGTCACCATCAACCAAATAAAAAGAGGTCTCATTGTTCAGGGACTTGTGTCAATAAAAATCCCAGTAAACCCCAGCAATCCCTGGTGAGCTGGACTGGGAAATGCTCTTCTGTTTTCCCTTGGAAAGTGCTTTGCATCTCCAAATTGGCACTTGGACTTCAGAGTTGTTCTCCCTTCCTCTTTGTGGTGTGCACCTCCAGGATGACGTGGGTATTGCCCTTCAACCGCAGCTGCTATTTTTGGCCAGTGTCTCCGTGAACTGGAGTTGTGGGGAAAACCCCTGATAAGGTCCACAATTGTACCGTGGCTGCTGCAGCCACCTGGGATTTGCTTGCTGCTGGCCAGACAGTGTGGCTGGTTCTAGTGGTGCTTGCATTGGGACCTTCTTGCCTGCCTTTGTGTTGGAGGAGGAAGCTGGCAAAGGACTTGACTTGCATTGTTCAAAGCTGCAGAACAACTTCTGGCTTGGTTGGGACCTGGGTGGGGCTTTTTACTTGCTACATCATGATGGACAGATAGGAATTAGTCTGCCTTGGAGGATGATCAGAAGTCAGCAAACTGATGACATGAGTTTCATGACACAGACTGTTTGAGCATCTCTTCATCAGATGAGTAACTTCTTTCTCATCTCTGGCTGAAAGCAGTTGCCTGCTACCTGCAGAAGTATGGCAAATGCTGTGTCTTATGACGCTTCATCTCTGCCACCCTCAACATAAGAAAGGTCTGAACCTGTTAGAGTCAGTCCAGAGGAGGGTGTGAAGATGATTAGGAGACTGGAACACCTCTTCTGTGAACACAGGCTGAGAGGGTTGGAATTGTTCAGCACAGAGAAGAGAAAGGTCTGGAGAAGCCTTATTGTGGCCTTTCTGTAGTTAAAGGGGGCTTATGTGAAAGATGGGGAGGGACTGACTTTTTGCAAGGGCTTGCAGTGACAGGACAAGGAGCAATGTCTTACAAACCTACCCTCTTTCGTTTTAGTGATATTTAAGAAAGACGTTTTTCACTGTGAAGGTGGCGAGGCACTGGAACTTGTTTCACAGAGAAGTTGTGGATGCCCCATCCCTGGATGTGATCAAGGACAGTTTGGGTGGGATTTTGAGCAACTTGATCTAGTAGATGATGTCCCACCCCATGGAAGAGGAGGAGGTTGGAACCAGATGATCTTTAAAACTGTTTTAAAACCATTCTAGGATCCTCTGGAGCGGCATTACCAAATGTTTCTGCATATTTTGAGCCATTTTGCATCCTATTATTAGCTTTCTCACTGCCCATTAGTTACTGATCTACTCACAGGTTGTCATTAGGATCAGTGTGGGTATGCGTCTTGGGGAGACATAAAGCCGTAGCTGACATTATTCTGTTCTTCCCTGACAGCATTTCCTGGGGGGGGTGTGTGTGTGTGTTATGTTGCTTCAGGATATGAATAATAGGGGTCAGCTTGTCCCAAAATCAGTCTGAATTCCTTCTAGCAACTGTCATGTCTACAGCTGCCATGTCGTGCCTGACTGCTGAAATGACAGAGAGGAGATATCTGTGATTCATGGAAAGCAGTAAGAAAAACAATTAAAGTTAAGGGCTTGGGCTTGGCGTAGAGATGAGTAAATATAGTTTTGCCCTTGAAATGAGAATAATCTGCAGTTGGATTTGATGATCTCAAAGGTCTCTTCCAACTTCAGCAGTCCTCGCTATCAATACAGACTAGGGGATGAGGTGATAGAAAGCAGCCCTGAGGCAAGGGACTTGGGGGTGCTGATGGATGAGAATCTGGACATGAGCAGAATGTGTGAGCTTGCAGCCCAGAAGGCAAATCACATCCTGAGCTGCATCAAGAGTCGCACTGCCAGCAGATCTAGAGAGGAGATTCTGCCACTTCGCTCAGCTCTGGTGAGACCTCACCTGGCATGCTGTGTCCAGCTCTGGAGCTCTCATTATAGGAAGGACATGGACCTAATGGAGCAGGTTCAGAAGAGGTCCATGAAAATCATCACGGGGCTGGAGCACCTTTGCTACAAGGACAGCTTGAGGGAGCTGGGATTGTTCAACCAGGAGAAGAGGACACCTAATAGCAGCCTTCCAGTACCTGAAGGAGACCTTCAAGAAGGCTGGAGAGAGAAGAGAGTGCTTTAGTGGAATGAGAAGGTGGTTTTGGCTTATATATTCATGGATGCACTGGCTAGTGGAGAGTGTGCAGTGGTGACTGCCCTGTGCTTGGAGTGGGTTTGCAGAGTGCTCCAACTTGGAAAGAAAACATTTTTGGCCATCTAGTATTTTTTCCTTTAGAAAGGCACAGTCCTTATCTTGAGAAAATAGAGAGATTTCTCCATTAAGCAGAATTTCCCTAGTTAAACATCCTGGCTCATCTACTCCAACAAACATGCTCCCTTCATTATTTGGGTTTATTTGCCAGATTTTTATAATTATTAAAGAGAACGTGAAATAATGAAAATAATACTTTATGAGATTAGTTCAACTGTCTAAAGATCTTCATTCTATAAAAGCACCCTTCAGACTTGCCATCCTGTGCCTGGAGTTGCATAGCAACTACCTGCCCTCTTAGGTTCTGTCTTGAACCAAATATTTTTTTTTGTGGAAAATACTAACTTGACAAAAAACAATAGGTATTTTGACCCTATTGAGTCATTTTTCCCACTGGAAAAATATGTATTTGGAGTATGGCTAATTTTTTCATGAATTTATCTGACAGTGGACATTTCTTGACATCTGATTTTTTTTTTTTTTTTTCCCTTGGGGGGGTGTGGAGGGATGGGGTAATGAGATTAAAGCTGAGAGTTGGACTGAGTGATGCTCACCTCTCATCTAGTGGTTCAAGAGCTTGCCCATGGTATGGAGGATAATGCATTTTGGCAGCTTACTCTTTTGCCCAAAGTGTGTTCCCTTGCTTGCCCAGAGCAAAAGCTACTTTGACAGGGATCCCATGGGTCACCCGTAGTGAGGGATCCAGTGAAGGGTTCCACCTGGTGTGAAATGTATATATATGTATGGGACCATCTCTCAGGTGAGGTCTTTAACTGCAGGCTGCAAGATTAAAGAGAAATTTCTCCTCCAGCTGTTCTTGAGGGAGTTAGATCTTTTGGAGCCTAATCCTTTTCTTGCTCTTGCCAAAGATCCCCAAGCATTTTGCTCAGGGACAAACAAAACATTCTGTCTGAGCCAGAATAACAGTTCACATTTTTCAGTCCAACAAAGAGGAGAAAATAAACTACTTTTGAGTCACTGTGAAATTACACTACTTAAAAATTGGTTCTCTCCCTGGCCCTGCTTGCAGGAGCCAGAGCAAAGCACTACTGATTTGCACAGCCCTCTTTCAAAACACATGGTCAGAGCATGGAAAGAGACAAGGAAAAGCAGCTTTATGGTCTTCACGTGCCTTGTAACCTGAAGGTACTTTGCCAGCCCTGTTACATCTGCTTTTGGAGACGTGGTGTTCCACGTGGTGTTGGAAAGTTGAGAGGTGGAGGCTGTCTGCCGAGTATTGAGGGACACCGGTGGAAGGAGGTAGCAGGGATGGAAGAATTAAGAGGAGGCTGATGAGAATCATTTGGTTAAATGACAGCTAGTGTGGGGGAGATGACAATTTTTAACAGATGCTCATGGCAAAGGCTAGCACCTGATGTGAGTTACACCAGAGCAGTTTTTCTCGACTTTTAAAAAAACTTTGGCTCTTCTGCCTTTGTGTCACCTCCCGAGTTAGCACCTCAGGTCCTCCACGGTGGAGAAGAAATAGCTGCAGTGATGGGCAGTGGGTGTAAATACTCACCCCCTGCTCTGGAGGAGCTGAGTTGTGTCTGACAGAGAAGGCAGTTCCCACAACCCTAATTAGTGTGATCACTTGTAGCTTCCAACCACAGCTACTTCCCCTCCCAAACCCAAAGGAGCTTCGGTGCTACCAGCAGCATAATCCTACAGTGCTCCCCTCCTGCTGCCCCATGGGAACACAATGCATGTGTGCTTCTATACTGGCTCCTCTGGATCCATTACCCATATTGAGGAGGAAAGAATGGATGTTGGGAACTGCACTGGGGTAAATCAGGATGAACTTCTCTTGCCAGAGGAGATCTAAAGTGCTTAGTCTAAGGAAGGTGTTAGGTGTCCCCATGCTTTACAGACTTTTGATGAAACTGAAGTTCCTAGAGGTTTTACTTCATTTTTTCACTCTCTCGAGGCAGCTCAGCCATAGCTCTTACTATTGCCCATCTCGCTTTCTGAAAATTGCATAAATATCCATTCATAACAGGACCTTCACATTGTGCAAACATGTTTATATCCAGTTATGTCTGTTTTCTCTCGTGAGATTTCTCTGCAAAATCCATTTGGTAAATGAGTCTTTCACCCCCTAAGGCCCCTGCAATTTTTTTGTGCAACCTCTGTCTTTATATTTTGCATTGTGCCTTTGCACTCTTATTTTTTTAAGGCTAAACAGATAACCTTGAGACCCAGTGTGATTTTCTTTCTCTGTTACTCCTTTTACAAGATCAGGGGACTCTGTGAAATATGTACTCTTCAGTGGTTATGAAGAAAAATAAAAATTCCAAGTATCCCTGAGGAGGGGAAATAAAGGCAGCAGCAGGGATTTGTTAACATTTAGGCAGAAGAAGCCAAGAGACTGACGCTGTCCAGATGGAAAGACCCACTTCCTGGCTGTAAAGATAACTTGCTAAAGGAAACATTAGCTGTGGCTGCATTGGCGATGAGAAACACAACCACTGCCAAGAATGCACCCCAAACCCAGTGGGAGCTGCCTCTTTTTCTTTCCCCTGTGCTTGTGCTTAAAGTTTACTTAGTTGGGAAATATGTTTAGTGTTTCCTGAAGAGAAAACGGTGGCTTGCTAAGTAAAGCATTCATGTGGACTCATGAGAACTGGAGTAGCTTCTTGCTGTGCAAGAGACTGTGGGAGACCTTGGGGAAGTGGTGTAGGTGCAGGTTTGCTAAGGTGTAGGTGCCCAGCTCCTTGCTGGAAGTGCTGGTACTGATCTGCTCTGTTGTGGCTGCTGGTGGTACCCAGGATATTGGAGACACGAGTGTGTCATGGAAACCTCTGTGCTAGATGTCTACCCAGGGTGCTGGAGCCTGCTCATGCTGAGCCGCTTTACGGTGTCTCAGCGTAGTGATGCCCAAAAGTGCAGCAGCATAGGTGTGGGGTTATAATTGTGCTTCTCTGCAGCAGGTATTTCAGAACTTCCCTTAAGAGGATGCTGCTTAACAAAAAGGTGAGGTAGATGTGAACAAAGAGCTAAGCTTTTTAGCTTTTATTGGAGAGGGGTGGGAGGTTTACAGACAACAGTGTTTGCTTGGTTAACCCACTCTGAGCTTACTGCACAGTGGGAATAGCTGAACTGGCTGTGCTAATGCTTCTGTTGCAGCCAGCAGGCAGAGGATCTGATGAGATTATATTTGTCTGTGTAGTTTTCTTTCTCCAAGGTATTCAATAGCTTTTTAAGCTACAAAATTAACTGAGCAAATTGAATACAAGGCCATGGATCAAGAATTATTGGCTTCTAATTTAATGTGGAGGTGAACAGAAGATGTATTGCAGCATGTATTTACCTCTCCAAATTTAGACTGCCTCACTATGACATCCATGGTACATTAAATTCACTTACTCAGAATGACTGAATTCATCACAGTCCTGATGCTTGCTTCCAGCTAGTGGATGTGCCTCAGACTGTAGGTGTTTCACAGCTTTTTTCTTTGTTGCCATGGCAGGGATAAATACATTAACGCACTTGGGTTTGGATGGTTGAGGTTTTCCTGAATGTCAGTTTAAACAGGTAGGAGAAATGTAGCCTAATGTGTAGGATAAATTAATGACATAGGTTTGGGGGTTTTGCTTCTGAGGTTTGTTTTGGTTTCTTTATTTTTGGGGTGTGTGTGTTTTTCTTTGTTTGTTTTGTTGTTGTTGGGGATTTCTTTGTTTTGTGTTGGTTTTGTATCTTTGTTTTGTTTTGTGGTTTGGTTTGGGTAATTTTTGGGGTCAAATTGAGTGCTTTTTTCCACCTGGGAACATCTCTTTGTTAACTAGGCATGGCTCTGAGTACTATAGGCATGGCTCTGAGTACTACCAGTTGAATCTTGACAACATCCTCTATCTGTGGTTTATTTTGATATGGATTTTTATGGAAGTTTATGAATTTTATTTTTCCTCTCTAACAGATCTGAACCCAAGTGCTTCTTGATCATTTTGGCTTTACAGGCCAAATTATGTAAACAGTTGTACCAAGCATGTAGCTTCTTGGGGGAAAAGCAAGAGCCTGCAGGAGTGTTTGCAGGGCAATGAGGATTGATATATTCTTTTCTTTAGGATGAGGGGTTTGGTGTAGTTTGCCTGTTTCTGAATGTTACAAAAGCAAGTCAAAAAACCCAGTCTTCTGATGCCATCTTATACCTGAAATGGTATTCCCAGCCATCCTTCCCACTATCATGGTGGCTGTTCATCACAAAGCACTTAAGGCAGATGCTCCACACAGACTTTGGCTTTTCCAGCCTTGAGGTAGGCTGAAGCTGTATCAGAAGACAGTGGCTATCTTCTTCTGTCAAGTCCTTTTAAAGCTTCTCCTTGATCCAGATTTCTTTTTTTTTTTTTTTTTTTTTTTTTTTTTTTTTTTTGGGTCAGGTCACTCAAAGTCTTCTGTCACTGTTTCGCAAGTTGAAAGTAGTCCAGCCATTCTGCTTTTCTATTTATGAATTTTTCTGTTGTCCTGTCAAAGTTGGTTAGGGTCTGGCATGTCATGAGTTCACTATTGTCTTCTGGTCCCCTTTGTCAGAATACAATTTGTCATGCTGAGAACTGGAACAGGTCCATGTTGCACTTGCTGGTGCTTTGTCACCTTTTGTGGCACAGAAAGCTGAGCTAGGACAGTCTGACAGTGACAAGACTGACTTTACTATGAACTGGGGATTTATTTGCTACTTTAGATTTTTCTCTCTTCTGTGTTTGTATTTTTTAATTTGGGGTGGTTTTGTTGTTTGTTTTGTTTTTTTTTTATCTGATACGCCACAGAAGTTCTGTAAGTAACTCATAAAGTTGGTAACCCCCAAGAAGAATCTGGGGTCCCATTAGTTTCTTGAAAAGGATTCTTCTGCCTGACAGAAATAGCTGCATGGTGTGGGGCAGTGTGATAGGATTGGCAGTCCTCCTTGGAAGAAGTAAACAAATAAAAAAAAGTTACAAGTCAACACTGCGGTGTTTTGGCCAAGCACTAGGAGAAAAGTGAGGGCAGAGAATATTGCAGATCAGAACTGAGAGATGAGAGCTACCACAGGGATGTGGGTAAGAGGCTGGATAGATGATGTTTCATGTCAGACAGAACCTAGTGGGGAGATGGAGGGAGAGGAGTAACTGGTCAACATAACAGAGTAAGGACAACAGTGTGGTGGTGCTGTGGTTGCACATCAGGGGGTTCAGGGCTGGGTTGGCCCAGCATGGGAGGGGGGATGGATTGCTCCCTGAGTGACGGCACTGCCCTCTATGCAAAGTACCTCCCCTCAGCCCACTGATATGACATTGAGACTGCTTATGAGTAAGGAAAGACTTGTGAATTTGTGTGCATGCCTCTATGGCATTAAGAGGAGCCTCCATGAAAGCACCTGAAAGCCTTTTACTTGCCATATAAACAGAGGACCCTGAGAAAGCAGAGATGCTTGCTTTCAAACATCTGATCAGTAAAAGGCAGGAGGTGGTTCCTTGACAGAAGGTGAAATGACAGAAATGACAGTGTTTGCTGGAACCTTTGAGCTGCATAAACTTTGCTGGGGTTTGGAGTGGAGCATGCGGGCAGCCCCACTGGCTCCTTGGCTTAGCAGATCTGTTTTCCAAGAGTATCCAGCTCAAGCCAAGGGAGTTCTCCCAACTGCCTGGTCTTCACTGACAAAGCTGCACTCATGGCTTCTGGGGCTGGGGCTGAGCCTGTGCCAGTTGGCACTTTCCAGCTCCAAACTGTTATGATTTGCTCCAGATGGTGTGTGTGAGCTGCCATGACCTGAGTTAGCCAGTTGCTCAGCTCAAGATCTTGCTCCTGGCATTCCGTATGCAACCATTCACAATGTTGCCTATGGAGTATGAAAGAAGGAGATGTTGGGCTTTTGTGTACTCAAAAAAAAAAAAAAAATCTATGTTCCTGCACACTTCAGGTTGCAATCACTTCCCAAAGAATGTGTGAAGGTCAGAATGAAAAGGTTGTTGTTGCCCCAAAGAGTTTGCAGCTGAACTGGAAGCATTCTGCTGAAAGGGTGGAGGCTGGAAAAAACTAATGACAAAGTGTCAGTGATCTCAAGTTCAAACTGCAGTGCCCTGGTTTGTGTTTAGACTTGGTTGCTCTGCTTTCCTAATGCCTTCTGAAGGGGAAAAGGATGTTTATGAGGAGTGTTTTAGGGGAAAGAGCTGGGACAAGTTGGAAGAGCAGCTTATAGTGCCAGGGAAGAGATTGAGAATCATGGCCTGGGATACAAGGAAGCTAGTGGATGAGGGATAGAAGCAGAAAGGTGAAAAGTGCTTTTAGGAAGGGATGATTTTTTTTTGCTGCCTTTGACTCCCTGTCTTGACTCCTCTTCATAGCAATCAACCTCTATGCACTCTCTGTAATTTGTTTATCTGCCATCTCTTCCTTACCATCACTCTTGGGAAAACCATTGGTGCCTCTCAACATGAAGTTCCTCCTAGCAGCACTCGATAAACTCTTAAGTCTTAAAAGCTCTGGAGAAATAGAGAAAAGCAGCGGAGAAATAGTTCATGGGTATATGCTTGGCTAGCAGTGGGCTGTGGGATCCTCCTAGCTCAACTGGGCTTCAGAAGATGACATGAGATATGGATGACACATCATATACCATATATGCAGGAAAATTAGGATGCGCTGTCAGCAAGGAGGGTGACATGGGTAATCATCACTCAAGGAGTCAAAAATAGCCTTGTCTTCATGTCTGGATCTGAGGATAGTAAGTGCCTCTAGAAAAGAGTTAATGTATGCATAAATGCTCTTGGATCTCTCCAGGTTTTGCATATGGACAAGGAAAGTGGATGCTTCAAGTGTATCCCATTTCTCAGGAAGTAAAGTTAACCTTTTGGGTCTTAGCAGCACTGCCCTTTGCAAAGCTAATCACATACTAGTGACTATATTGGTGCAGAACTTGAGGAGATTGGTCCTTCCTCACTGGATTCTACAGCCTGTGGTTTGCACAGCTTGTGCTCTTCCTTGCTTGGTGGAAGCAACTGGGCAGTCCAGGTTTTGCACAGACTTGCGCAGGTCCTACAGAAGAGCTGCTTCAGGGTGTGGGTGATGTGCTGCACCTTGTTTTGTTTGTGCTGATGAGCTCAGTGTAAGCAGTGGATGAAGATGCACAATCTATTTAAGGTTTCGGCTGAGGTCTTCCCATGCCTGAAAGGCAATCTGCCTGACTTAGCATTCCCAAGATGCTGCCAAGCACAGCAAAGCAAGAGGAAGTGCCTCCTGCCTGCATAAACAGAAGGCCGGCAGAAAGAAAGCCAAGCTAATGCTTTCTGAGGCATTTCAGTGCTGAGGCTCTACTTGTGTTTGGCCTACAAGGAATGCTAGAACCCAGTAAATCAGTTGTCTTCCTCTAGTGAAAACAAGAGTTGGGGGTGAACCCTACAGCATGGTACATGCTGAAGCTAATAGGGGAAAGGTAGAGGTGCTGACCCTTGTGCCATTCTTTGCAGTGTATAAAGGAAGTCTGAAAATGTACATGCTTGTAAAGGCTTTTTCTTCTGTTTGTGCTTCCTGAGTAGGAAAGGCAAACTGGTACCACTGATTCTCTGCACTCTGACAAGCAGAATGTCAGAAGTGACCCAGAATATTTTCATTGAAAAGGGCAAAGAAAAATATTGACTGTGAAATCTCTTTAGCCCAACCAACTGCCTTGAAGTTAAGCAAGGGAGGAAAGCATCTCTTGCTGTCTTCCATCTCCTTTCTGTGGATGCATCTTTGTGTGTTATTGTTCTTTCTCCTCCTCACTGCTGAGTCTGTTCTGTTGCTTATCTCATCCCCATTGATTCTTTTTGGACCTCCAGGAAATTTCCTGGCAGCTGTGAGATGAGATGAGATGTGGCAGTCAAGGGAAAGGTCCCAGACCTCTCCCTGGTGCTGACACACTGCACAGGTGACGTGATGTCAACAGCATGATCAGGCCTGCCATGCCTCTGCCCTGTACAGCTTGTGGTTCAGGGCTGTGAACTCCCAGCCACACAGCAGACTTGCAGACATGCCAGTCTCCAAGGGGAAAACATAGTGGGTGGATTTTTGAAAAGGGCTAAGATTAATCTGACAACCTCTGCAGCTATAGATAGATGTCTGATAAAGCTGCTTATTGTGGGGCGTAGGCAGAGGAGAGGGATTTTCACCCCCAAGTGTATCATAAAAGATGCAGTAAAGTCTCTTGTGTGCTGATGGCTTTGTTGGAGGACTCTCTCCCCCCAGGGGGGAACATGTGTTCTTTAGTATATGGAAGTAATTGAGTTTGTGCTATTGCCACAAGGACAATTTCTTGCATACTAGGAAGGGGTTTCTTGCTCATTATATCTCATCTGTTTCAGAACAGACTGGCTTTCTTATGTCCATACATCATCTTATCTGCATGCAAACACTGCCTGCGCTCCTTAGGCAGCACATCTGTTAGTTAGCCAACCTCTTGTGAGGCTTCCTCTCTCCCTGGCTGACCCTTGATTGTTATGTTCTTTATGATCATCTTAGCCACCTCTGTCCTCTGTGGTACTTCTTCTCCTTATTGAAATATTTCCACTCAAGAGCTAAATTTTTGCACATAATCCTTCATTTCTGTAGATGTAACCTGTAGAGGATGCGGGGACTGTGCACCAACAGTTTACCACAGCATCTTTACAGTGTGTCTGACCTGTAGTTAGATTTCAAAAGGATGGGACATTTGAAATAGCTAAAAGTCATGAAAATCTGTCTTTTTGTGGTAGCAGGCTAAAATAATAACATTTCCAAGCAGGTGAGGAAAGCTGCCTGATGTGGAATTTGAGTGTGATCATGACGGACATGGATTGTGAAGCTGTTCCAAGGAGAAGACATGTACAAATAAATCCTCTGGCAGTTCAGCAGCAGAGTGCTTAGTGCCCAGGTAAAAGGCTACAAGAGATCTCAAGTATAATAAAGTATTAGAAAGACTCTGGAGCAAGAAGATTTTTCTGTGAAATGTGTCAGTCTCCAACACTCAGCCCCCCAACATGCAACCAAGCCCAGGACCAAGTGTGCTCTGAGCAGCTGACCCAATAACTGGACCGTGCCCCAGCATGAACTCCACAAACCATCCACGCGCCTTTGCGGTGCTGCAGGTATCCCTTGTGCAGGACAACTTCACAGCCACGCAGTGTGTTTAGAAGCCAGCACATCCCTGGGAAGAGGGGGAGGATGCCCAAAAGGCATGATCTGTTTTGCAAGCATGCCACAGAGCCTGTGGTCTTCTCTGCTTTTACTCAAAAATTATTCCAAATCACAGGTAGCAAATATAGAGGCCTCCGATTGGAGCCGTTGATTGTCTCTTTCTGAACGGCTTTGTTTCTGCACTGGTAGTTTCACAGTCAGGCACAATAAGAAGGCAAAGAGGAAATCTGTCAAACAGACCTTTCTGAATTGCCGTCAGTGAGTGGCAGGAGATGAGCCAAAGAGATTCTGTTCTTGTCAGCCTCATTCAAGGAACGTGCTGTCCTCATTCAAGGAGAGCCCTTCTCTTTCTCAGCGGTGTGTAGGTTGAACCACATAGTAAGTCTTGTCGATGATTGATTTGCTTTACTACAAATGATTGAAATGTGGTAAAGTGACAGGGAAAGTAGCAGGCACTGCTTGAAATGGATGAAAAATGAATAGGGAAATAATTGGTTTGTGAATTGTAGCCCCTGATATTCAGCTGAAGTCCCAGGTCTCCATCACGTGCTGTGCCATGCTGTCTGATTGATCACCTCTCCTCACTGTACCTTTTGCTGCACGCTTGCACATACCCTGGTGCACTTACATAACTGCAGCAGCTATGAATGTGAGCAGCTTTTCTTCTGGGACCAGTACCTGGTGTATGTGGCAGGAGGTTGTGGGTAAAGGAGGTTTCAGTCTTTCATCTTCTCTTAACCAAGTTTTTTGTGTCATTTTACTGTCAATCCAGCATTAGAAGCAAACTAATATCCAGCCTAGGTGAGTGACTTGGGCTGCTAGCCTCTCAGCCCAGCAGCAAGGACAGGACCACAATGAAGGATGGGATCCCAGAACTGAAGAGCACTGGCCCACATTCAGATGCCCTAATTTCCACCTTTTGTCTCTGTCTGATGTTTGCTGTTGGCAGATGCTGCTGAAAGCTGTGGGTCTTCTCACAGACCACACTAGGCTGGGAAGTGAGGCAGAATTTAGGTCAGCTGAACATGGGCCAAATGGTGCCTAACTATTTATTTGATACAGTTCATCTGTTTGAGGATGCATCCTCCTGCCTGAGAATGTGGCATCTGCTTCCTAGTGGAGGTAAGAGAACAAGCACTTCCTACTCCGCAGATTTTCTCCAGCTGGATGAAAAAATGGTCTCTGTCATGGCCTAGGGGACACAGAGGGACAAACAGTGAGCAACAGGCCAAGAGATGTGTATGGGCACAAAGAGAATGTGAGAAGGTGTCAGCAATCATCTCAGTTTCCACATGAGTCTTGGTCTTCTCTGTCCTCAACTATTCAATGGTAATTATACTTCAGAAAAATCATCCTTGTACACTTCCTCACACTTTGCCTTGAGGTACCAAATGCTTTGTGAAGATGGGGATCACCATCTCCATTTACAGATGGCAAACCTGAGGTCTTCAGCTCTTTGAGTTCAAGGAGGTAATACAGATGTTGCCATAGACCCCTGTGTCCACAGTGGTGGTTGTACGCTTGCCCAAGCCCATCTACAGCTCCTTTCTAGTCTGGAAACAGTTAAATTGCAAAGCTTCTGAGGAGAAAACTACTTGCCTGAGGTCTGCAAACCTCATTGGAAAAAGTTTGGTTTAATTTTAGCACAGTGTGCTGCAGGCAGGTCCTGAGGTTATGGTCCAGGATTTCCAGGGATTAAGTAAAGTAGGGCACAAATTACCTGGGTCATGGAAGGTCACCTACTGCTATAGACTTGTTTCGCAGCACTCTGCGCTCTGCTTCTTTCAGAGCTGGTGCCCTGAAGTTGTGGGAACATAGGACATGCTGTGTCACCTCACCACCCAGGACAGAAACCCATTTCCCAAAAATAGTTTGGAAAAATAAAAAAGTTGAGTTGATTTTTTTTTTTTTCCCCTGAGCTTCACTGAAGCAGTGGAGGAAGAGTTGGGAAAGGGCATCTGTTGTGGTACTAACTCTTGGTTTGAGCTTGCTGTATCTGTAGCGAGAAGACCAAGGTGTTTCAATAATCATAGAATAGATTGCACTGGAAGAGACATTTAAAGGTCACCTAGTCCACACTCCCTGCAATAAGCAGAAATATCTTCAATTAGATCATGTTTCTCAAAGCTCCATCCAACCTGACCTTGAATGTTTACAGAGATGAGCTATCAACCACCTCTCTGGGCAACGTGTACCAGTGTTTCACTACTTTTTTTTTCTTACAGCTAGGCTAAATCTCTCCTCTTTTAGTTTAAAACTGTCACCCCTTGTCCTGTCACAACAGGTCTTGTTAAAAAGTTTGTCCTCTGCTTTCTTGCAAACTCCCTTTAACTACCAAGGGGAGTTTGCTGGCTGCATGGAAAAGCAAGTCTGTACATATTCCTTGATCACGGGATGCTTATGTCACAAAAAGGTTCATGATTCTCTTCTGTTGAATACAACTTCTTGTTGCTGCAGCATTCATCACTGCTCAGCAGAGCGAGCTGTCACAAGCCCTTCAGGTGCATGCTTACATGGAAGTGGCATTGAAGTTCAACCCCTGATTCTCAGCAATGAGCTTCCTCATCCCAGAGCTCACTCTAGATGGATGCTTACTTGTGTTCCTCAACTCTCACCCAGCCTTCAGCTAATTTAGGAAGGTGCTTTCAAACCACTGTGGCTCAATGGGTTAAATGAAGTTCTGTGTTTGGCAGAGCTGGGGTGTGACCATGGGTCCAGAGATGTTGCAGGGTCTTGTCCACGTTGCACTATGTAGCCATGCTGCTGGCAATACAGCAGCAGCAGGCAGCTTGTGGCATGCTGCCTGCATGAATATTTATGCCATTTCTTGGCCAGAATTTGGGCTTAGCTCAAATCTGCCACAGCTACAGTCTCATCGATGCCTCCTCCAGTCAGTGTAAAGCTAGCTCAGGCACAACTCCATGAGCTCCAGTTGTGTTACTCGTTGGCTGCTCTGCAGCTGCCCCGCAGCTGCCCCTGAAAGTGCCTTGTGTGCTGTCTTGGGAGGAGCTCCCCAAATACTTAAAAAAATGGGTACGTCATTAGCAGAGAGCAGCAGACAGCGAGGGGATGCTGGATGAGCCAGCTGGAGTGTGTGAAGGCAAATGGAGTAGAGGAGAGGGGAGACCTGGAGGGTTTGTCTGGGCAGTGGTTGTACTTTGGTGGTGTGTTGGGTTTTGTGTTTTGTGGGTTGTTTGGGTTTTTTGGGGGGGGCGGTGTTTGTTTTTTGTTTTTTCCTCCTAAGGCACACTGGACATTGCAAATTAAAGTTTGTTCTCTGAGTTGAAAGTGCAGCCTTGGCTCCCACCCTGACCTCACATGCTGCTCCTGAGGAGAAAGCCTGTACGGCAGTACCGAGAGAGCTCTCCCTGCTCCTCCCTTGCCTTTGGTGACACTACAGAGAATTTGAGTTGTGTCCTGCTTGGGAAGAGGCTCAAGTGCTCTCATCCCTAAACCCAAGATACACAGTTGCTGCTAGTTCAGCTGTGGAGACAAAGAGCTTTCACAGTTTTTGTTTCTCTCCTTGGTTTCCATCCTTTCTTTGGAGGCTTTCCCTGCACTCAAGTCTCTGCCCTGCAGGAACATGTCATCTAAATCCAGTCTCTGTCAGGGGCACTTCCTGAATTCTGCCAGGTACCCGAGTGAAGAACCCTCTGCAGTCTGGGAGCTGTAGTATCCCATTGCAGTCTGGCCTGGCCAGGACCAGCAGCCCCTCCTGGGGCTGTTCTGAGCTGAGCACCAAGGCCAGGCAGGGTGGCAGCCACTGTGGAGCTGGTATGTGTCACAGACAGCAGCCCAGCAGGTGGGGGAACTGTTTGTTTTCAAGACGAAAATAATTATGCACCTTTCATGGGATGTGGAATGTTTTCCACTTCAGCTGCCTCGCAGAGCTGACACTGGGCTGTGTTGGCTTGACAGCTGTCAGTCATAGTATCTTGATGTGCCAATTAGCAATTTTCATCAAGGGTTTTGAGATTGCGTGTGAGTACTCTGTTGACAAAAAGTTAGTTACGTCCTCCTGTCCATGACAGACTGAAAGGTACTGGGGGCAGCACCCCCACTAACAGCCCCAGCAGCCTGAAATACTTGGGTGTATGCTTTTGCTTGGCTGCACTTCTGTAGCTGAGGAAGCCTATCTGTGTGTCTCTCCCTTCTTGTCTCTATCGTTTTCTCTTGATTTTCCACTGTCTTTCACACTTGCAGAGAGCATGATTTAATGCTTTTCATAAGGGAAAAAAAATCCCATTTCTGATATGCAATGTTTCTTGACCCACCAGCCAGCAAAACCTCTCCAGAATTATCTAAACCTTGCTGTATTCTTGTCTGGGATGGGATTTAACTGAACAAGAGAGCGTTCCTCATAATTGAATCATTTTAATGCTTAATTAGAAAAACTCTATGTTTCCTTGGGGAAGAGTGAAATGTGCTGTAATGGAGGGCAGGCCAGGCGTGCTGTGCTTCATCAGCCCAGCACAGCATCCCCATGGAAATGTACCGTGGGAGAGCAGAGCTCTGGAGGTGCAGGCTGTTTCTCACCCTTTTTTGCCCTCTGTTCTCTGGGGCAGGACAGGAGACTGGAAAGCTTGTCCTAAATGTGGGCATCTATGAGGCAGCGGCTGGATTGCAGTCAGACACCTTCCACCCCATGGGATCTTCTCCCCTGGTTGCCTTGGTTTGAGCAAGAGGCAGATTTTCATTTTAGAAAACAGCTTTTCTTGTCAGGCTCCTGAGGAAGCTCCTTATGCTAAGGGCATGAAAAACAGTTGAGAACTGAACAAAGAACAACAAAAATTTCCTTGGTTAATGTACTTGACGAGTCCTAAAGTAAACAAACTGAATGCCAGTCACTATGGTACTTCCAGGTCTTTTCCCACAAGCTCAAGCTCTGCAATGCTCCAATAGCAAGATCTGGGTGTTGGGACAGTTACTACAGGACCTAAACTCACTGGTTGCTAAAACAGCCTATTGCTTTGCATCAGATTGTGTGGGTAGTGCTCTGGCTCCTCAGCCAGGGGATTTCTTCTTACCTGGGAATCCCAGGCAGCTCAGTGACATACCTCTGCCTCAGCTGACAGGCTGGAAGTGAGAACTACTTTTAGAGCTTTATTCCACTCTAATTCCTATTAACCACTGACCACTAGAATATGCCTTTAAAGCTCAAATCTTTCTCCAAGCCGGAAAATTCCATACTTTTCAAGTGGCCTCCACCAACTAAAATGTGTGGGGTGCTAGTGTAGTATCGTTGCAGCCTTGTACATTTGCAGCCTCCTTCAGAAGCCCCTACCTGTCCTGGGCTAGCAGGGAGAAAATACAGATTTCTTATTAAGCATAGCCCTTCCAGTGCTGGTAACCTGAGGAAATCCAGGAAAGGCAAGGATAGATACCAGGACACCTGGTCTTTCTCTAGTGGTTTCCAGTCAGTGAGCTCACAGAACTTGCCAAACACGGATGAGGTCTGGTCTGCCTCCCGCTGCTCTTGAGACTGGAGGCTAGCAACCAGAACCATGATGAGGAATGATCGCTGTCTTCCAGAGCAAAAGCATCCTTAAATTTTCTGGGTTCTGCTGAAGTTTTCTTTGTCTTGGGGTGTTACATAACTCAGCATCAGGTAGATGTTGAAATATAGTCAGAAAAGCAGATATTATCATCCCGGTAGGGAGCCTGGGGGAGAGATGCCAGCTCCAGAGGTGGCAGGTTCTGAAGATTTCAAATGGTGACGACAGCAGCTCTGCTGGCTGCCACTCAGCTGGGGCATCACAGGTCTTTCTGCTTTTCATTGTCACGGGCTGAAAATAGCTCCTGGATAAGACACAAGCGGTGTGGGGGGCTGAGTGCTGCAAGCCGGCGTTGAGAGCCGTGTGGAAGGCAGTGTAGGAGCAGACCAAACTGCCTGTTCTGACTCCATTCCTAGTCTAATATTAGCTCACCTGCAGGTATGACAGCCCTCCTGGCAGACAGCCACAAGGTCTCTTTTCTTTCCCTCTCCCAGCTCGTACAGTTCCCTTATGGCTGTGACAACCCAATTATCTGAGCTTTTCCCATCTTCTCTACTCCTGTTGGCTTATGTTGAAGTGTTCTTGGGGAAAGATCAGTGTGCTTCAGCAGATGGAGGAAGGCTGAAGAGCAAATTGTTTTAATCAACCTCCCCTTTTTTTGGGGACACCAAGTACTTGCTAAACTGGTAAAACATCCATGATTTCAGAAGGCAGCAGGCTTGTCTCTAAGGAGCTTCTGTGTTTCTTTGGGTGCTGTGGATACGAGCGATTAACTTGCAACACAAACTTGGCCTTTGCCCAAGGGCATTTGTGCTTGCTGCCTGTTCCAGAATATGTGGGGGATCCAGGGGGCAAAAATGGACTGACTTCTCTCCTTTGGGCATTGTACTCTTCTGGAGGAGATTCCAGGAACAATCAAGTTGTTTAGTGATGTTGGGGACCGTTGAGTGGCAGTCCCATCCTGCTAGCAAGGATTTGAATGCAGTGATGTAGACAAATGCTGTATTCAGCAAGGAAAATAAAGGTAGAAAACTTGTCTTCTGCACCAGCTGGCTCACGTGGCCACTTCCAGGGTTGGTTTCCTGCTCATCTGAGGATGCCATGGTGAGCTTCATTTGGTACAGGCTCAAGAGAGAGCAGAGTTGAATCTTCTTGAGATGGGAACAGAGGTTGCTTTCCATGGAGGGATCAGAATCTGTCTCACTTGATAGGGGTTTAAAACCTTTTGTATTCTTAAACATTGCTGGTGGAGAGATTCCATTTAGTGGATCCTGCTAAATATGTAAGCTGCTGTAGGTGATTTTTCACTCTGTGGATAGGTGGGAATCCACGTGTGGGTCACACAACAGAAGCCACTGGCTGGCAGTACAAGGAGGTAGGCTAGGAGGATGGGGAGCCTGATGCACCAGCAGCTTCTTACACTGCGAAGTGGCAGCCTGGGAGCCATCCTTACTGCCCCCAGCCTGAAGGGTGGTCCAGACTGGCCTCCCCTTGGAAGTGACAACCTAATAAAATATTCTGGTGCTAAAGTAGACCAAGACTCATAGAAAGGGGAAAATTCCATTCCCTTTGTTTGATTTGAGCACAAGCAGATGTCTGGTCAGCACAGCACACCTCCAAGGAGGCAGTGCCACAGATGTCAGCCGCTGCCTTGTACTCTCATAGGCAGCCAAACCATCTTATGCCTAGAGCTCTTGGGACAAGTAGGTGTCTTGAAGTCATCCAGATCTGGAGCATGTGCAGACATCCACCAGTCCTGGTAGTGTTAGCAGTGCCTCAGCAGCCTGGTGGGAATTAGCATGTGGGCTAATTCTTGTGGTTCCTGACACATATTAAACCATTTTGTCAACCTACTTGCCTTTTCTCCCATCACTTTTTATTGCCACCCTGCTTGTGGGAAGATTCCACAAGTCAAGAAATTGAGGCTTAAGGACTCTGACTGGTCATTTCCCAGCAGGACTACTCCTACTCCATTCCCATAGCTGGACACTTAAACTATTTGCATTGGTTCCTGTGGATAAGCATATATGGCTAGAAGGGGGGTCTAAACCCCACAAAAAGCTGCTTGCAGTTCAATGGCAGTGAGAATTGTGAAGCATCAAAGGTTTTTCTTTGCGTAACAGAAACTGCATGCAGGGGAAATTATCACTGCACACATTTTTATGGCTAATGGTTTGGGTTGTTCTGAGTGGCAATAGGAACTGTCTGTGTGGGTGTGTGGGTGGATAACAGATACTTAGGAGATGTTCTAATTTGTATTCCTGCTTTTGGCCAAGACTATGATGGATCTTCTCTGTTTGTCAGTTAGGCAAGGCTGTCGTTTCTGCTGTGCTGGGTTTTGTAGAACTAGAAAGAGAATTCCCAAACTTCCCTAAGGTATTGGTCACCTGGTGCCAACCATAGGGACTGACATCATGGAAGATGTTTGCTGAAAAGCTGTATCTGTTTGGCCTTCTGTATATCTGCAGTATCAAAGATGTTAGCTGCAGGCTGCACTTGATTCCATTGCTCCTCCTCTCCAAGGCAGTGCACCTGGGCACTTCAGTGGTGCAGGCATTTTCTCCCCATGGCCCCAGTGCTGGGGTAGATGCTTTGCACCTTTGTTTCACTCTGCACTCTCCTATTCATCAGAGCTGCCTTCACCCACTCCTACCACCAATGACTGGAGTCAATGTGATGGAGAAGCAACCCTCTGAACACAGCCTGTCTCTGACAGCCACCACTCAGCCCTGTGCTGCTGCCGTGGCACACTGCGGGGAAAAAAAGACACACGGTGCCTCTTTTCTCTCCTACATGTTTATAGAAGCATCAAGGCTAAAAGGAACTGTAAGAACACCCTGGAAATTTTCTCCGTGGACTGGCTGTCTGGGCCCACTGTCATTGGGGACTGCAGCTCACCAAAGCTTTGAACCTACACTGAAGGGACATCAGCAAAGGAGCCCCTCAAGGAAAATAAGGGGCTTTTTTGCCTGATACCCTCTGCTGTAGACAATTTATAGATATGATTGGTTTGTTTATATGCACTGAAGCAGTTGTCAGGGTGTCCTTCTGCATCACTAACTGGGAGAAAAGGAAAAAAACAGTGGAGGGGGTGAAATGCAGCCCTCCACCCCAGCTCCGTGTTGGATTGCTACTGTTAAAATATGACTAATGCTAAAAATACTTCTGCTGTTGCTATAGAAACTTGCACTGTTGCTATGTGTGAACCTGGAGAGAATTGTACCCTCCTCAGTACCTTGTTTTTCTCTTCCCCTCAGCCATGCTTACCCCCACTGTACCAGGTTAGGGTGGATCCCTCCCCTGG
>VWZE01023432.1:121025-138635 GCA_013396675.1 Eubucco bourcierii | reverse complement strand
ATAATATATAATATTTAATACATTATATCTATTATATACTGTATCTAATATATTATATTATATTTTATATTTATATTGTATATAATATATAACTATATATTATTATATATTATATATAATCAAATATATTATAAAATATATTTAATTTTAATATATATGAAATATAATATATCATTGGATATATTATGAAAATATATTATTGTGTTATATATTATAACAATATATATACTATTAATAACGAATAACTATAACAAATATCTTTTACTAACAACACTAACTGTGGTTCAGTGCCCTGCCAGCTTCTCATTGTCCAGGCTGGGAGCACAGGTCACATCTTGCAGCACCATATCTGTCTCCGAGGCAAGGCAGATGGCAAAGATGCCTCTTGACCAGGCATGGGAAGGTGACAAAGAGCTTCCCAGAACCAGGCTTCCATTCCACCAAACTCTCCACACCTATAGGCACCAAGCTTGTTCCTGACCCAGCTCACAGCAATGCAGCACATCCCTCCTGGATTTATTTTGACAGAGATCATTTTTACCAAATTTTCTGTTTTCTCCAGTCAAAAAAAGAAAAGAAAACCAAACCCTAACTCTAGACTCAGTTATGGGAGCTGGACACTAAGTCTTTCATTGTGGGTAATACTGACACATCTACATGTAGTGGGTGGAGTTTCTCCAGGAGTATAGGAGGAATATAGGAGAATACAGGAGGAATACATGGGCCTGGCCACAGGCTAGGGGAAAGCTCCCATGAAATGTCTTTGTCCCTAGCCACAGGAAGGCCATGACCTGTGGTGCTGCCTTCATGGGCCGAAGGATGTGCATGAAACAAAGCCCTGGTCCTGCATTGTGGTACCACCTGAACGAGAGGAAGACAAGGATTTTCAACCAGTCACAGCCCAGCTGCACCCAGGCAGCGTGGAGATACAGTGATGTCGAAGAGGGACACTGCAAATACACAAGACTGTGACTATGGAGAGAGGAAGCTGAAGGTGGGCTGACATTTTGCCCCACTGCAGAACACTGCTAGTCCTTGCTAAGCTGACAAAGAAAGCTGTGAGGGTCGTGGGTGGAAGCAGGACAGCAGATGAGGTCGTGCAGTGGAGGGGGAAATGGAGGGAGGTACCAGGGGCCTGAGGAAATATCACTGCCAAGGCTCCCCAAAACCTTGCCGTGTCCTCTCAGATCAAAATCCAGTGGGAGAAGGAAAATCCAGTGGCGTGCAAGACAGTCAAGAAGCCCCAGGGAAAAATAATGGGCATGGGAAGGAAAATAAAGTCTTTCTTCGCTGCAGGTCTTGATGAGCAGGGAGTAGAGCCCTCATCAATTAATCCAACATCAATAGCCAGACAAGAGACCTCTGGCTTGGTTGGATGCCAATGGGATGGGAACCAGCTGCTGCTCTTCCACAAGAGCAGTGATGTTTTGTCCCATTTGAACATCACAGCACCCAAAACCAAGCAGAGTCCTGCTCTGCTCAAGCCACAGTGTACAGAGGGTGGGGATAAGTCCGGGGCTGGGCATGAAGGAAGCCAGAGGAAAACACAGATGGAGCATTCATTGTAGCAGGAGGGAGACTCCACACCCCTGGTGCAGAGGCAGGCCCAAGCATTGTTAGAAAGCATCATCCAGCAGGAGCTCTTTCCAGCTGTGACTTCATGTCACTGCAGCAAGGAAAGCAGCAAGTCCTACAGTTGCTCCAAGAGCAAAAGCAGCAAGTGGCTCATGACCAGTGGAGAAGGCTGAAGAGCTGTGACTCAGAGCTCTGGGGCTGCCATGGGGGCACCCAGCTGAGAAGCAGCCAATTCTCCAGGGTCCATACTGATTCTCCAGGGTCAATACTCATTCTCCATGGCCAATACTCATTCTCCAGGGTCCATACTGATTCTCCAGGGCCAATACTCATTCTCCAGGGTCAATACTCATTCTCCAGGGCCAATACTCATTCTCCAGGGCCAATACTGATTCTCCAGGGTCAATACTCATTCTCCATGGCCAATACTCATTCTCCAGGGTCCATACTGATTCTCCAGGGCCAATACTCATTCTCCAGGGTCAATACTGATTCTCCAGGGCAAATACTCATTCTCCATGGCCAATACTCATTCCCCAGGGTCAATACTCATTCTCCAGGGCCAATACTCATTCTCCAGGGTCAATACTGATTCTCCAGGGCAAATACTCATTCTCCATGGCCAATACTCATTCCCCAGGGTCAATACTCATTCTCCAGGGTCAATACCCATTCTCCATGGCCAATACCCATTCTCCAGGGTCAATACCCATTCTCCAGGGTCAATACTCATTCTCCATGGCCAATACCCATTCTCCATGGCCAATACCCATTCTCCAGAGCAAATAACCATTCTCCAGGGTCAATACTCATTTTCCATGGCCAATACCCATTCTCCATGGCCAATACCCATTCTCCAGGGTCAATACTGATTCTCCAGGGCCAATATCCACTCTCTGGGGCCAATATCCATTCTCCAGGGTCAATGCTATTGATTTGGTTTGGGATGCTCGGAGGACCAGTGACAGATGGACATCAGCCATTCAAACAAACAGTAGGTAGCCAGTTGGCCTGTGGCCACTCAAACAACCAGCCCCAAGCTAACAAAATACAACAAACCAGTAAATTTAGTAACCTAAAGAGAAACATTCCTCTACCAACCAGATGCAAATAAGCCAGAGGGGATATAGAGCTGACACAGTCCCCTGTTTGGCTTTTGATATTCGATGGCCCTTCTCCAACTGGCTGCCACTTGGTTATTTGCATTGGAACAGGAAACAAATTTTTCTCCTATTTATACTGCTTACCTCAGGAATAAACTAATTACTGCTATAAAATCCCATTCCCACAGTGTCCAGCACACATCTGTAACCCCTGGAAGGGACAGACACACACAGCTTGCCAGCTGGACCATCCCATAGCAACAGCCAAATCCCAGCTTGCGTCTTCACTGACCCTCCCCACTGGATGATGGAGTCCCCCTGCTGCAGCTCTCACCTCAGCCAGAAACAGGTCACTGCTGAAAGTGCTCTCCAAGCCTGCCCAGCCATGGCAAACCATCCTGGGGCCAGGGGAGAGGAGCAGGAGGACTCTGCTGGTGTTTCAGTTCCTGTGGCCCAGGACAGGACCAGCAGGTTGCTCCCAGTGCCCAGGCAGCAGAGCAGCTGGGATGCAGAGCGGCCACACCGAGCCCCAGCCTTGCCACTAGATGGAGCGGGGCAGGAGGTGTGCCCACAGCCCCTCCAACAGCTGAGGGGCTACAGTGGAGGGGCACTGCAGTGCAGGGAGGGTCTGGTTGTGCTGGGGCCTAGCACTGGCAGAGGACTGCAGTGCCCAGCATGGTGGAGGCTGTGTCACAGCATGTGCTCTTGGCAGAGAGGCACCGTGGTGGGCAACACCTTCCTGGTGTGGCAAGTCCCTTCCCACCAGCTTCAGCACAAGAAGAGGCTCTGCCATCAGTCAGTGCCCTGCGTGCACAAAGGCAGCCAGCAGGCATGGCCAGGAGCTGTGGCTGGGATGGAGCAAACCATGCCCAGGAGGCTCCAAGGACACTGCATCCAGGCCACCCCTCAGCATGCATTTGGCAGGATTTGCTGTTTCCTTTCAGACCCAGCTGCTGTAGCCAGGGGTTCAGCAAGGAAAGGCTGCATTCTTCCTCTTCATCCCCCTCTGCAAGGACTTTCTTGTGGCATGCCACTTGCAGGTGACACCTAAGGAGCATGCAGAGTATGTGCTCTGCTTTCACCTCATTTCTAAAGCCAGACTTGTGATTTGCCAAGTCCTGAGCCATGAACCCTTTGCAAGCACATCGGATCCACTTTCCTTCCTGCAGACTCCCTGATGCCTTTTGTCGTCTCCCACCACGCACCCTCCTGGCAGAGGAAAGCTGCTCACTGGTTTCCCCTTGCCAGAGCCTTGCTCACCTTAGCCAGCAGACCCCTGGCCTTTGGAGGGGTGCCATGCCATGCCATGCCATGCCATGACCTCTGCAGAACCCTGCTGGGCTTCACATGGCTCCCTGAGTGTGGAGGTAGGAAAAAAGTGATGGGTGATACACAGGCCCCTGGCAGAGCTGCCTACAGGTAGCTGTGGCATCATGCACCTGAGACAGGATGAAGCTGGGAACTGATGTAACAAAGTGGAACTGGGAGGCAGGGAGGGTAAGCAAGGAAGGTTCATCTCACTTGGGATGCATTTTATCCAACATTCTCCATGCAAGCTTCTGAAGCCAGACTGCAGGAACAGAGCAGCAGAAGTCAGGTGAGAAGATGAAGAGAAAGGTTGCATGGAGGAGAATGAACACAGCACTTGCAAACACTGCACCCCCAGGTTTGTCTGTTGGGACATGGGTGGAGCAACAAAGACAGTCCTGCTCTGAGCCCATCTGGCTCCTGAGAGCTGGTGGCTTCCCCTTCTTTGGCCTTTAAGCACTCTGGCACTCTTTGTTTGCCAGGTACCTATGTGTGGCCAGGCAGAAATCTGCCTGCATCAAACATGGCAGGATGGATGGCGACATCTGACTCCAAATGTGCACAGCTGCCAAGGCTACAAGGGCACATTTGGTGTGTGAGGGTGGAGTGCTCCTGGTGTGTGTTTAGAAGCAGGTTTCTGTTTGTGCACTATGGAGATGCTCACAGGGCCCACCCCAGGAGAGGTTGCAGCACCTTGCCAAAGAGCCAGCACTGAGAGCATCCAACTGCTGTTTCCTCAAGTCAGGTGGGGATGTTTCCCACCCTCCCTCTCCTCCTGTTTTTCTAGCTGTCTACTCTCTGCACATCCTACTCCCAAGCATATCTCCTGCTCCCATTTCCCTGGGCATCAGCAGAGGGTGAATCAAAGACACTCTCTCCGTTTGGACACTCACCAGTTACTATCCACAGCAGCCAGCATGGCCTGGGTAAAGCTCCAGCACCCAGTGACTGTCATAGCAATCCGTGGTCAGCCCAGGAGGGTGACCTGGCACTGGTCCTTTCTGTGGACATCAGGCTCAGGAGGTCTGGGCAATGCATTTTTGAAGATTCATTCCCACACACTGAGACTTCACTTCAGGCATGGTTCAGGTCCCATGGAGAGTCTCAGGCAGCAGCCACAAGTGTTAGGCGAGAAGGAAAATGGCCACAGGTCACCATCCTCTGCTTGCTAGAAGTCCTCTAAATGTTGTTGCTCACTGGAGCCTCTACCAAGGGAAAGGCTCCAAGGGCAGGATTCTGGAAGGGCTTGGAGTTGGTCCTCCACATTTCTGGTCTGTGTTTGGAGAAAGCAATGTTTTTAGCATCACTGGGACCTGCACACCAGCCAGACGAGTCCCTAGCACAAGCTCAAGCCATCCTTTGGTGGGACAGCTCAGGCACAGAGCTCAGGCATGCTGGAGCAGCATCATGAACACATCAAGATCACTGTAGGACACTCAGAGGACCTTGTGCTGGCTGTCATAATTGGGCCACAAGGCCTTGCTGGTCAACAGGCATCCAGAGAGATGAAATAAGCTATGAAGAGACACAGACAGGGACGTCTGGGACCCGTTGAGCTGACTGGCAGCCCCTAGCAGAAAGCAAAGCTGGCAGGAGCTAAAGGAGCTGCATGGTCTTCCCTGGAGCTGTGGGCATTGCAGGAAGCTGGGAAAGGAGAGCAGAGCTGCAGAGCTGTGCCACCCTTTTCAGATGGCAGAGAGAGCAATGGCAGTGGCACACGTGGGGCACAGGAGCAAGAGCAACCTTTGCTGGGCAAGGAAGGCAGGAGATCAGGGACACATGGGACAGAGGTGCCTGAAGATGGTCTGCAGGAGAAGATGGAGACTGGTGATTGCAGGTAAGCCAGAGAGAGGGATAGGTGTGTGCCTGGCCTTGCAGAAGGGCAAGCAGTATCTGGAGATGGAGTTAGGATGGGTGATGGAGCAGTGAGCTTCCTAGGTCCATTTCCCATCATCCCTCTAATCTCACAGCCCCCATGACCAGAGCTGGATGAGAAAGATCCTTTCTATGACCCAGGGCATCACTGGAGAGTCTCTCACTCAGGGTAGCTGTGCAGGAGGTCCCCTGAGCTCCCACAGCAGTTTGGGAGCTCTGCTGTAAGATCAGAGCTGCTGTTGAGCTGGCAGAGTGCCAAATCATCCTCCTGTGCAAATCCCAAATCCAGACACTTTCCCCACCTGAGCAGAGCCAGCATCTCCCCAGGGCTTGGGAGGTTGGGGCTAAGGCAGTGGTGCCCCTGGCTGCTTCATGCAGTGTCTCTCCACAGGGCACTCATGAGTCTGGTGGGCACAGACTCACTCAGAGGCCCTCTCAGATAGTCCTAACCAAAGGGGCAGAAGGCTGCAGGACCAGGAAAGGAGTTTGCATTTTGAGACTCTTGTTTTGTAGCCCTTGGCAGGAGAGCCATGGAAGAGGGCCCCAGAGCCTGTCCTCACTCCTGCAGGGAGGACTTCCCACTGCAGAGAAAGCAAAGGCTGCAGACCCACCAAAAGGCTGCTTCTGTGGGAAGCTGGCAAAGAGGGAAGACCCAACAAGAGGTTCACAGCAAGAGGGACTTGAGAACTGGGGAAGTGGTGTGACCAGGGCAGTGTTCAGAGGGGCAGCTGAGTCTCAGGGCTGGGCTCTGTGGCCTCTGCCCTGGACAGGGTGCAGGGTTTCATGCAAACAGGCATGTTCCTCCTCCACTCTGGCCATGGCAGTATGCTGGCTTCATGGGGCTGCAGGGTCTGCACGATACCACCCAATGCCTCTTGTGATCACCTTGGACCTGTCACAGCTCACCAAAGACCTCAGACTTCATACACCTCTGGAGATGACCTCCCTGTGCCCATTCTCATGCCCCACACCCATCACCACAGCTGTGGGGATGGTGCTCTGTGACCTGGATCCTTCAGCCACCATCTCAGCCTCATCTCATACCTTCCCCATCCACACACTGCTGTGAAGCTGCTGCCACACAAGTGTGGGACCTCAGCTTTGGGCTCAGCCTGACCCAGCACCAGGCCTCTCTTTTCACCTCCTGTCATTTGCTTTGTTGGCCAAGAGTCCAACATCTCCTCACACGTTCCTGGAGGCAAAGCAGCACCATGTGCTGAGCCCAGGACAGAGAGGCACTCAGAGAGGATTAGATTTGAGATTGGGTTAATTGCTTCTTTCCATCATTTGTTTGGCTTGGTGTGGGTCCAGCAGGCAGGAATGCACCCCCCACGCATGCTGTGCTGCTGACAGGAGGATATTGCATCTGGTTTGAATATGGCAAAGTGGCTGCAGAGGCAGGGACAGTGTGGAGCTGCTTGTAATACAACACACACCTCCCCACACTCCATGCACCACGTGTCCTGCAGCTACATCATGCTGCAGGACCTCATCCTGCATCCCCAGCCTTCTGCCACCACCTCCACATGCCATCACCCCAGGCCACCATCACTCCACCCTGTGCCCCTGCCACTTCTGATCAACTCCTCTCCCTGGCCAAGAGGCATGACAGGAGATGGAGGAGGAGGACAAGCCCTTGGGCCAGTGGAGGGTGATGTCCATGTGGTGGGCTGTGATGGCCATGATGGCTGTGAGTGACACAGATGAACTGGTGACATACCCTGGTATCAGGGGAGGGTGTGAGGGAGAATGCCAAGTGTCAGGGAAGCAGGGTGGACACCAAAGGCTTTGTTCTCAAAGCCCTGGGCAGCTCTGTGTGGCCACTGCAGAGGCTGCAAGGCATGTGACATGAAAGGACTGGGGCTGAGCTGTCCCCAGGGTGCTGAGGCTGGCACAGGGGAGGGGGAGCTGATGCCAGGAGGATGTCAGCAAAGTGATCTCTGGTCTAAGGTGAACCCTGGTGACAGCCTCTGAGGTCGCAGCACCAGGAGCACCAGAGGGCACAGAATCACTGAATCACAGAATGTCAGGGATGGGAAGGGACCTCCAGGGATCACCCAGTGCAAGCCCCCTGCAGGGCATACAGGAACACATCCAGGTTGGCTTTGAAAGTCTCCAAAGTAGCAGAGTCCACAGCCTCTCAGGGCAGCCTGCTCCAGGGCTCTGCCACCCTCACTGTACAGAAGTTTCTCCTCATGTTGAGGTGGAAGCTCCTGGGTTCCAGCTTGTAGGCACTGTTCCTTGTCCTGTCAGTGGGCACAAGCCAAAAGAGCCTGGCACCTTCACTCTGGCACCCACCCCTCAGATATTCATAGACATTGATCAGGTCCCTGCTCAGCCTTCTCCTCTCCAGACAAACCAGCCCCAGGGTTCTCAGTCCTTCCTCGTAGCAGAAATGTTCAAGTCCCTTCACCCCCCTCCCAGCCTCCACTGGACTCCAGCAGATCCCTGTCTCCCTGGGCTGGGATACTCTGCTCCTGCTGTACTCACCCTGACCTGCAGCTAACACAGACTGAGCACTCTGCAGAGGTTCCAGCAGCTCTCTGCAGCTTTGCATGGAGTGGGAGCTTGCAAGAGCTACTTGCATAGAGCCTGGCAGAGCATGGTGCCATGCAGCTGCTGGAAGTGGATGGATGCGTGGTGCAGGGGCACCCTGGCACAGGGAAGCACATGGTAGAGAAGATGCAGGCTGGAAACACACCGAGGGTGAACACAGGCAGGAAATGAAGAGGGAGTTTGGTGTTAAGCTGATGCACAATATTGGGGAACTGCTTGAGAGAGCCCAGCCCAGAGCCCCCAGGCTGCTGCAGGCAGTGAACATCCCCTCTGGGGCCAGGTTGAGGGAGCTGGGGCTGGCAGCTGGCAGCAGAGGAGCCTGAGGGCTGCCCTCAGTGCTGTGCTAAAGATATGCAGGGCAGTGTGGGCAGGACACAGCCAGGCTCTGCCCAGGGGTGGCCAAGGGCAGCACAAGGGGCACTGGGGGCAAGCTGGAGCAGAGGAGGTGCCAGGGGAACAGTAGGGGAAACTTTGTCAGTGTGAGGGTGCTGGAGCCTGGAGCAGGCTGCACAGAGAGGCTGTGGAGTCTCCTTCTTTGAAGACCTTCCAAACCCTCCTGGCTGTGTTCCTGGGCGCCCTGCCCTGGGTGACCCTGGGTTGGACTGGATGATCTCTGGATGATCTCTGGATGATCTCTGGAGGTCCCTTCCAACCCCTAATGTTCCACAATGCTGTAATTCTGTGATGGGGGTGGCAGAATGCTCTCTGCTCGCAGATGATGTTCATTAGCAAACTGAAATCAAGCCCCAGCCCCCTCCCTGCCACTCTTCCTTTCCTTGCTTCTTAGAAAGAATCTGGGAACACAGCAGTCTGCACAAAGGTGCTCCCCATGCATTGCATTTTAGTCTGTCTCACAGGGAACAGGAGCCTGAGATATGGTGGTCACTTGGTGGTCCCCACAGCAGCAATATGCCCAGAGGACCAAGGTGGAAGCAGTGTCCAACCATGGATGCACACTGGTTCTCTCCTGGGCATTGCTGCTGGCATGTGCCCCCTGACCTGTCCCTGCCCCAAAGGTTAGCTGCCTCCTCTCATCATGAGCACCCACAGAAGTGGGAGATAGGCAAGTCAGAAGCCTTCCACCTCAGTGCCATGGGTCCCTAGAGGGGCAATGGTTTGAAATTAGAGAAGAATAGATTCAGGTTGGATGTTGGGAGGAAGTTCTGCACCGTGAGGGTGGTGGAACGGTGGAACAGGCTGCCCAGGGAGGTGGTTGAGGCCCCATCCTTAGAGATATTCAAAGTGAGGCTCAACAGGGGTCTGGGCACCCTGATCTAGTTGAGGATGCCCCTGCTGAGTGCAGGGGGCTTGGACAAAATGCCCTTTGGAGGTCCCTTCCAGCCCAGACCATTCTGTGACTCTCTGATACTCTGCTGCCACCAGCACCCAGGGTTGGGCAGCTTTGCTCCAGCTCCCACCACAGCACAGGGCGATGCCAACATCCCTGCCAGAAGGGTCACTCAGGACCCTTCCTGCCCTTGCAGGCTGGATGAGTTCTGATTTGCACAGGTGTTGAGCACCCTCCACCCCCATCAGTCATCAGGGCTGTCACAATCACTCAGCACCTCCCAGGATCTGGCCTTTTTTCCCCTGCTCTTTTATGAAGCCCTCATTTTACAGCTTGTTAATTTGTACTTTTTTGAGTTTTTAACAGGGAGCAGGGGCCAGGTCCCCAGGCAGCTCCTTGGCCATGAGAAATCCCATTTGGTATTGTATAAATGATTGCAGATATTCCTAATATTGCATCTATTGTGTAAATACTGCCTGCATGTTTGAAAAACACAAATAAATACGAGCTGGGCTGAGGGCTGGAGCAGCTGCCTGTGAGCCATGCTGGGCCCCAGGGGAAGGAATCCACATTTTAAACTAATGTGTAAATATGTAACCTGCCCACAGCCCCTGCCAGCACAGCATCATCAGCCCTTGGAAGCTGCCCAGGCTCTCAGCTGCACAGCCACGCTCTAACAGAGCTATAAATACTCCTCCTCCACTAGGCACCTGGGCAGCCAAAGACTCACCTGGCAGACAGGGGTCATCAGGAGTCTCCTACCTGAGACCACCGTGCTCAGAGGGGCACATGCTGGTGGGAGATGCTCAAGACTCCCTGGACCTCATCAGTCCACCCTAGCAGACCTCAGCATTACACACCACAGGCAGGTACGAGCTGCTGGGCCACCAGGATCCACAAGGATACCTCCTCCAAGCCAAAAAAGCTTCCCTGGTTGGGGTAGGAGCCTCCCCCTGCTTGCAGGCTTTCCCTCATCTCCTGTGGGTGCAAGAAAGTCAGAGAGCTCCCCACAGTTCCCATCCCAGAGCAAGGTGCTCCTTGCCAGGAGGCAGAACCAAGGGCCATGAGCCCATCTCCTGCTGCCTCCAGCCCTCAGGTACTGGAAGCTTCCAGCACCTCCTCATGACTCCCCAGTTCACTTCCATTACTTAGGACTGGCTCTGAGTGGGATGAGGAACCCCTTTAACCCCTTCCCCACCCAGACCAGGGGCACTACAAGTTGTCCTCTTGGCACAGCAAATAGAGTGGTGAAGCACAGCTGAGGAGGTAGCCTTCATCCCTGGCCTTCAGCTTTGCTGGACATGGCTGGAGCTGAGCTTTACCCAGATTCTTTTATTTATTTTTTTTGTGATCTTCCCAATTTTTTCAGTCAAGTTTAACCAGTGCCCACTACTCAGTTGAATGCAAACACATCTGGGGCAGCCCAGAGCCACAGAGCTCGTGAAGAGAATGAGGATGCTGGATTGTCTACAAGCACTGATATGGGGCAGATCTGCTCCTCAGCCAGTGGAGGGTGCACAGCAAGGGTGATCCCAGGCTCTGTGGCAGGTCCCATCACCCAGAACTGCAAAGGGAGGTGCCAGCAGCCAGAGGGCCCCAGCACCCTGCCAGCAGGCAGCTGGCACAGGCAGAAGGTGAGGGGAGAATCTGGGCCTAGAAGATGTGGGTCAGGGAGTCACTCAGTGGGAGTTGCTAGAGATGCTTCTGGGCAGATGTCTGCCCCCTGAGGAGAGATGGGACTTGTGCCATTCCTTTGGCAGAGAGGAAGCCCAGGATGTGCCTTCCCATTTCCAAGGCTGCAGGCATTTTTTAGGCATGCAGTGCCAGTTCCACCCTTGGCTGCAGATGGCAAAAATTAAGCCCCAAGATCTGCACAGGACCAAATGCTGCAGGGAGACCTTCTCTGACTTCTGCCCACTCTCTGAGGCAGCCAGAGAAGTGTTCCCCATTGACTTTCCTTAGTGGCTCCTGGGGGAGCACTGGGGATCAGCTCAGAGCAGCATCTGCTTGTGGGCTTGGGCTCTACCAGGGACCACCATGGCCATAAACTCCTGCAAAACCTGGCTTGGATCCTCCAAACTCCTGCAGTTGCTATAGGTGCCCCAGCTTGGCCTGACAGGATCAACTCCCCCCCTTTTGGCTTGTACAGGTTACATCTCCAAGCCCTTATGTAGGCCTAGGCAGGGGTCCTCAGCCAAATGAGGCAGCTGGAGGCAAGCAGAGCAAGGCACAGAGGACGGACAGCACAGCACCAAGCTGTGCATCAGGGCCCAGCTCCTCCCCTGTAGCCACAGATTAAAATAACAAACTCAGGAGGATCCAGGGTTTGGCAGAGCATGTGGAGCTTGCCTGGCCCTCAGTCCACAGGCACACCCAACCAGCATTGTTGAGAGGGACTGAACATGAAAAAATAAGGGCTGTGATTCTTAGGGCTCCCTGAGGAGCCCTGACATTGCCATCAAAACTAAAGGCATGGATCACATCCCTGCATGTCTCTGGGGTGATAAAGAGCTCTTGCTTGTGCAAGCCACTGAAGAGCAGCAGCAGCATTTACACCAAGGAAATCTGAGCAACTCCACTGCTGGGGAGGGCTTTGGTCAGCACAAAAGCCAGGAAGCAAAACCTCTGCCATTGGGCTGGGAGCAATGACTGCAAGGTTCAGCAGGTGAGCTTCCACCAGGCAAAGTCATCTCAGTGCTTAACTATCTGCTGAGAGCTGCAAGACATCACAGAACCACAGCATTAACCTGGTTGGCAGAGACCTCCAAGCTCCTCCAGTGCCACCCTCGCCCCAGCCCTGCAGGGTCACCACTGCACCATGTCCCTAAGCACCAGACCCACAGCTTGGGCACTCCCAGGATTGGTGACTCCAGCACTGAGCCTCCTCTGGAGCAGCTCAGAACCATTTCCTCTGCTCCCGTCCCTTGGCACCAAGGAGCAGAAGCTGCCCTCTCCTGATCCAGCCTCCCTCTGGAGAGCTCTAGAGAACAAGGAGGTCTACCCTCAGCCTCCTCTTCTTCAGACTGAACACCCCCAGCTCCTTCAGCCCCTCCTTGTAGCCCAGGTCCTCCAGGTCATCCATTTACTCTTGGTTAAGTCTAAGTCCTTTTTATCTTCAGATGAAACACAAAACTTCTGTGGCTGATTGAAAACTATTTAAGGAAAACTTGGGGGTTTTGGAGAAGCTCACCAGCTGTCAGTGAGAGGGACCTCTGCTTCTCCTCACAGCCTCGTGTCTGCCCACAGGAAAATGTGACCAGAAGGGACTTTGGTGCAAAGATTTTGGCCTTCCTTAGATATCTCTGCTGAGTGGCTGCATGCAGCTGCAGGCACTGGGAACTCTACCACTCCCCTCACTTGGTGAGAGCTGCTCAGTTTGGTACCAGGCATCTTTGTCAGACCTTTCCTGAGGTCACTTGAGGATCACAAAATCATAGGGGTCAGAAAGGATCTCCAGCAACCACCCAGGCCAAGCCCCCTGCAGAGGAGGAGCACCCAGGGTAGGGCACACAGGAGCACATCCAGGTAGGTTTGGAAAGTCTCCAGAGCAGGAGACTCCACAGCCTCTCTGGTAGCCTGCTCCAGGGCTCTGCCATCCTCCCTGTGAAGAAGTTTATCCTTGTGTTGAAGTGGATAAGACAGAGAGTGCCTGGCCCAGACATGGTGCATGGAACAGGTGATGCCCTCAAACACCCCTGCCCTTCTTGCCCAGACCACCCACACACACCTACGGTGGGAGCTCACCAAAGCTCTCCAGGGAAGAGAAACAAGGCTAGGGAGGAGTCTCGAGTGAGGCTGGGGTTGGTCTCTCCTCCCAGGTAGCCAGAGCCAGGACCACAGGCAATAGGTTGAAGTTGTGCCAGGGGAAGTTTGGATTGGACATGAGGAAAAACTTCTTTAGTGAGAGAGAGTTGAGGAGTTGGAACAGGCTGCCCAGGGAGGTGGAGGAGTCACCATCCCTGGAGGGGTTCAAGAAGCTGCAAATATGCTGCTTCAGGCCATGGTTTAGTGGCCATGGTGGTTGGGTCATGATTGGACTGGATGATCCTAGAGTATGATCTTTCCAGCATTACTGATTCAATGATTCCTTCCTGCCCATGCTCAGACATGCCTCTTGCTGAACAAGCAGGCACCAAGTGCCATGGTTAGGCCCTGTACTCCTCTCTGAACACTGTGGTCATCTCCACACCACATGGGTACAGTGCAGATGTCCTTCACACCTCTGGCTTGACTCAGCAGATGGAACTGCAGCCATGAAGCTGCCACACTGACAGGTGAGCAGATCAGCAGCACCATTCATACCCAGGGAGAACCCTTTTGGGGGAGTTTGATCCACTCAGCTTTCAAAGTTGGCTGAAGAATTAAGCCTTGATTGCATCACAGTTTAGTAAGAATCATGTCACATGCACTGAAACTCTGCCCCACCTCCAGGCTCAGCTTAGGTGTACATCACCAAAGCAGCTTCTTGAACCCCTCCAGGGACGGTGACTCCTCCACCTCCCTGGGCAGCCTGTTCCAACTCCTCAACTCTCTCTCACTAAAGAAGTTTCTCCTCATGCCCAATCCAAACCTCCCCTGGCACAACTTCAGCCTATTGCCTGTGGTCCTGTCACTGGTTACCTGGGAGGAGAGGCCAACCCCAGCCTCACTCCAACCTCCTTCCAGGGAGCTATAGAGAGCAGTGAGGTCTTCTCTCAGCCTTCTGCCACCAGAAGTCACTGAAGCTAAGAGTCCTGAAGAAACAGTCTGTAAAAGAAGAGAAGCAGGAGGTTGTGGATCACAAGAGGCACTCACACAGCCTGACAAACCCAAAGCTGCAATCTTTTGTTAAAGAGAAGCCAGAGCACAGGCAAAGACAAAGTGGAGAAGTCTCCAAAGGCTTCCTCTCACTGCAGCAGTTTTGGGGTCTTCCCCACAGGCCAATTCCACCATGCCAACACTTACTGCATGCACTGAAGAGACCCAGGGCAGAGTCCCCAGCATCTGCAGACACCATCGAGGCTCTGGAGTCACAACACAAGGGGCAGGGAGTGAGGAGGCTGCCCCAAGCACCACCCCCCGATGGCCTCACCACCAGCCAGAGGGCAGAGCTCCACCCTGGGTGGCTGGCGTGGGCTGGCTGTGGGCACCGCGGGCAGGGGCACTCCAGTAGGTCCCAGACACCAATGGCTCACACTGGCCACACGACCACTGAGCCTGCCCCACAGGTCCACGCAGGCCACGTCCCATTACACATGGCTGTGGCCCCCTCTAGTGGCGTGTCCCAGCCAGCACCTCCTGGCCAGAGGTGAGCCAGAGGGACCCCAGGCCTCCAAGAATCCCTGGTAGCCCTGTGCCAGGTGGAAGGACCTCCAGGACAAACTGCTGCTGCTGCTCCATCTCAAGCACCATCCCTCACAGGGAGGTTTTCTGTAGGGAAGGGCAAGTCCATCAAGGCAAGTAGGACAATTCTGGTGCCCCAAACCTCTCCAGTGCCTGGACTAGAAAGGGTTGGAGGATGACTTGGCCAAGCAGAGGAATGTTACAGCCAGCCACAGGCACCAGAGTTTGCAATGGTTCCACTGGCTCCTACGAAGGGGGCTTGTTTGAGGGGGCTGGGAGGATTAAGCAGAATCCACCTCCAGCAGCTGCTCCAGGTGACAAGAGGAGGTACAGCTCTGCAGGCTATGAAGCTACCAAGATGCCTCCTCCCCACAACCAAGATGTAGCACTCCGCATCACTGTTGCCTTGAGCTGCCTCAAGGGTTCTGGTTTCGTCTTCCTCCACCCATAGCAGTACCCCAGGGCAGGATGGAAGCTCCTTGTGTTTATTCCTGAGAAGCACAGCAGGCCAGGCCCCCTGCTAGCCCCATGTGTGCCCTGCAGCCTGGCTGCTCTTGGTTTCCTAAGCAGTCAGAGCTGATTTGGCTGCTGGTTCTCTCACCAACCACAACTGCAGCAGAGCTCCATGCCTCCATAGATCCTGCAAAGGCAGCAGCACAAACTGCCCAGGTACCCTCAAGAGAGAGAGCTGTATTGAGGCAGCAATATGGCAACATGATGGCTCCTTTGGTGGAAGGACAGAGTCAGAGAACAGATCTGGTTGGCAGAGACCTCCAAGCTCATTCAGTGCAACCCTTGCCCCAGCAGGGTCACCACTAAACCATGTCCCTAAGCTCCTGAACACCCCCAGGGATGGTGACTCCAGCACTGCCCTGGGCAGACCATTCCATACTTTCTGAGATCCAGCCTGAACCTACCCTGGGGCAACTTGGAACCATTTCCTCTGCTCCTGTCCCTTGGCACCAAACAGTAGAGGCTGCTGTAGAGAGCAAGGAGGTCTCCCCTCAGCCTGCTCTGCTCCACCTGCAGACTCCCAGCTCCCTCAGCCCCTCCTCACCCTCAGCTACTCCAGGCCCTTCTCCAGCCTCGTTGCCCTTCCCTGGACAGGCTCCAGCCCCTCAATGTCCTTCCTGCAGTCAGGGCCCAGAGCTGAGCACAGCACTCGAGCTGTGGCCTGCCCAGTGCTGAGCACAGGGGGATGGGCACCTCCTGTGCCTGCTGCCCACCCTGCTTGTGACCCAGGCCAGGATGCCATTGGCCTACTTGCCCAGCTGGGCACTGCTGCCTCATGTTCAGCGACTGTCAATGAGTACCCTCAGGTCCCTCCCCAGACAGATCCATTTTTGCTTTGAAGTGGTGCATGCAACCTTCAGAGATCTAGGAGATGATGGAGCACTCTGGGAACCTGCTAAGCACTCTGAGACTCCAGCAGCTCCTTACCAATGCAGCTCACTGAGTTGTGCTTCATTCTTTTCCTAAATTCAGGTCCCCAGACTGGAGTGCAGCAGCAGAATGTCCACTGAAAAGGACACTGTGAATGCTGCAGCCTCTGCTCACCCTCACTGCGGGCCTCCAGCCATCATCTCCTGCACCTCTGCAGAACTGCTTAGAAATCAGCCCTTAAGAAATGACCAATAAATGCCTTGGGGGAAGAAAAAGAAACAAAACAAGAACCCAAACCTGCAGACTTCTGAGTATTTCTCTCCCCACTGCAGCAGGGCTGGGGCTGTGCACACTGCCCACTCTGCCCTGCTCAACTCAGCCTGAAGAAAAGCAGAGAAGTTGTTGAACATCTTCCCTTTGGCTTCCCCTTCACACTGGGATGCCCCAAGGGATTTCCTGGACCACACAGCCTTTCTTGTACACCTTGTACAGTGTCTCTAGAATGGAAGATGCCACATATAGCAATGCCAACATTTACAGCTGGAGAGTCTTTGAGACCCTTGTGTCACCCACCACTGCAGCTATGGATTCTGCATCTGTGGCACCAGCTCTGTGGGGCTGAGTTGCCTGACTTGCTGCTGTCATTTCCCCTTCAGAGACACTGAGGGGAAACACCTCAAACCATCCAGCTCACAAATTTCATTTCTGAGGCTGCCTGGGATGAATTCATCTCACCCTCCAGAAGGTCCATTCCTGGGCACTTACCAGAGCTTTGCCAAGCATTGCCACAATCTCTGCAAGAACATTCTCTGGAGAGGACAGCATTTCTCCAGGGATGAAGAGAGGACTTTGGCTGATCCTCTCACAGCTGACTCTCCTTTTTCAGGTGGCCACACAAAGAAAATTTGTTGAATCATTTGTGGTGGACTGCCATGTGTGAGCTCCCCAAGGTGTGCTGGGTATGATGCACCCTGCAAATATCATCAAAGGACCTGTCTGAGGATCTCCAGGGGCTTCAGCAGGCTCCCTACAGGCTCGCAGGCATTTCAGAGACCACTGCAATGCTACAGATCTCAGCACAGCATCCCCACCTGAACCTTCAGCATCCCCACCTGAGCCTTCAGCATCCCCACCTGAACCTTCAGCATCCCCACCTGAACCTTCAGCATCCCCACCTGAGCCTTCAGCATCCCCACCTGA